>VUQI01062653.1:3245-18763 GCA_015106735.1 Paratilapia polleni | reverse complement strand
GTGGCTGTTAGGTTTAAAAATAAAAATAAAAGAAACCCTAAGCATGAAGACACGTCTTTACCATCCACTCATTTGTTATTTAATTTTTGCCTATACAACATGCCCAACTACAAGGAAATGGTGGGGGAGTTTCCATTATGTAACTAGCAAGCTAACAAAACCCAACCAATACAAGAAGTTGAGAAGTTGTTTTCATATCAAGAGAACTTTTTATATTTTCTGAAACAAAGGGGGCAGACAGTGAGCAATGGAGTTTAAACAGGAAATACAACCTGAAAATTTTATGAAAACCCCATTTGATTCTTTTGATCTTTGGACCCATACAGACTAAATGAATATGTCATCAAGGAACACAATCTGATTTTATGACTGCTTCACAGATAGGGAGTCGCACCGGTTTTTTGTTGTATTTTGTGCACTGTGTGGGTAGATCAAAATGAATTCTCTTTGGAGCTCATGTTGTTTGCAAAATGAACCAAGCAGTTAAGTTTTGCACAATCTAATGGATCTAACTAATCGGAGCATGTCCATATTGAGAAGAGTTTAAAAACATTACAAAACCCCAAACTGCTTTGAACTATCTTAAACGAGCAGCCTGCAGCACGATGGCTATTATCAGCTATAATCTGATATTAAAAAGCTGTAGGTGTCTCAGTTTGAAAGCAGTTGAAAAAAGAAAAATCTTTTCACTTGTAGCTCGTCGTCGTTTATATCGCAACACAGTCTAGGAACTGACATCAAAGGTTTGGAATCTCTGGACCCTGTTCTGTTCAGACTTTTTCAGTTTTAACCCGACTATAACATAACCGAGGAGGAAATATGCATCCAATTCAGCTCATCTCAAGGAACTTTATTTAAAAGACCCTACAATATTAGAGAGAGAACCCCAACGATCCAGTGATCCACCAAGGAAGCACTTGGCAATGGTGGGGAGGAAAAACTCCCTTTTAACAGAAAGAGACCTCCAAGAGAATCAGGCCCAGAGAGCAGCAGCTGTCTGCCACGACCAAGGAGCGAGAAAAGACGAGCATATAGAGAGACCAAGAACAAAACACCAACTATGGGAGAGAGAAGACATCAAAAAGAAGATGACCACAGAGCCAAGGAGGTGAGAGTATCTGTGCAGCTACTGCTTCTCTATGCTAACAGAGAGGGGGAGTGTTTGTTGTTTTTATAAAAAAAAAAAAAAAAAAGCTCCTCTTTCTGTCATCAGCTGTTGGAGGTCAGCATTTGGATCGAACTGTCGTCTTATGATTAAATATATTCCACTAACAGTCATTTAACAGATTAGCATCCACCGCCATAATACAATCCTCAGCTACTTTTGGTCTACTTTATGGCCCATAATTTCACTTTCAAAGCGGGTGGTTCGCTGTTTAACAGGACAGCTTTTACATTTCAAGTTTTTACTTGAAGGGGAAAATTGTAGACGCGGTTTTTTGGTTTTAGTTGTTGCTTATAACCAGCAGCATTTGTGAGCACTTGGTGACTAAATGCATAAAATGCAATGACAGAAGTGCCGAGAACAGAGTAGCAAGTCTTCCAGACGTTGTCCTCACCAATGAGCATTTTCCCACTCCTTACTCCTCTGTCTGTTAAGTCTAATATCACTTCCCTTTGTTTCTTTTGGACTGAAGATAACAGTCAAACGCAGCTTTTTTTCATACCGTTAGAAATAATAATGATGGTAGTGCAACCAGTCATCGACCCAGAATACACTGCACACACAAAGTAATGGTAGCCTTCATAGGTCACAAAATATATGAAACATTTAGAAATTTTAAAATGATGAAAATAATTCATAACTCAGGGTGCTTTGGTAGGAGAGGACATTTACAGCATATTAAAGGCCCATAGATAAAAAAAAATTAAAAAAAGTCTGAATTCCTTTAAAAATCACATGTGACATAAATGCAGATGTGGGCTGGAAGTCCTGCCAACAAACAAAAGGGCTCAAGAGTTATTTGGAAGTTAATTAGCAGCAAAATAAGGCACAGAGACATGCAGAGAGCCTGTTTAGTTCCCACTCATCCTGTGCTGAAAGCTCACACAATGCTTGTGTTCTCTTTTTGCACCGTAATTAAACAGTGGAAAGAGCAACAGCTGCATCTGGATCTTTGTGAAGTGCTTTCCTAAAAGAGCAAACTACAATTTCAACTTCAATGTAAGGATTATTCATTTCTATGAGGTTCACGTGTGACAAATACTGCAAGAGGAATAAAATATACTGAAAAAGACAATAGAATTTCAGACTCTGAAGAATATCTTGAAGATTATAGCTTCAAAAGTCCATCAAATCAAAGGAAAACCTTAAAAAGCTGCTCAGTGATGGCAAAACTATAATCTCAATTATTTGGGTCACGATTATTCATTAATTTAAACATCACACAGACTTTGAATTTAAAAACATGTCTTTTTACAGGGGTCTCCTTCATTTTTAAATATTCCAAATGTGCAGAGACACAGGGTTGTCTGGTAGAGAGTTGGGGCCTGCACTAGAGGGACTTTTTGACCATAAACTACCCTAAAGAGTGACCACCAGCCCCTGCCCGCCTGCCTGTGGGACATCTGCTCATGCAGGCAGGGGAGAAGAGAGCCCCAGACAGCAGCAGATTTACGTCGTGCATCTCAGAAGACCTGCATTACAGCTACAGGGCCAGCCACAGAGATGGGGGCCATAAACAGCAAAATGAACATAATGTTGTACTTACTCTAAGGCTTGAAACTAGGGACTGAAACCATAAACCTGATTGGTTTATGGTTTCAGTCACTAAAGAAATCAGACTTTTGGACTTTTTTTAACCAGAGGTGTCGCCCCCTGTTGGCTATTAGAAAGTATGCAGGCGTCAGGCACTTCTTCATAGGCTTCACTTTTCACACCTGGAATCTTTTTCTATTGTTTTATAGTCCATGTCATCTACATGAGTGTCTAACATGAGTAACTAGATCCAGAGAAGAACTTTTTGTGAAAAATGGGGAACATGCAAGCAGCAGCAATATTTTTTAATGGAGACACACTTTATAATAATTAGATAAAGTAACACATCTGGCCTCAGCTTCACACTGTGAGAAAAACTGTGTGAAGCCTTCAGTTTAGTAACTTGTATAACATCCTTTAGAAGAAAATAAAAACATGCTGCTTGTGGAAGGAATTATTAATCATTTCTCCTCTAAAACCTTTTAGGTATTCCATATTTCTGGGATGTCTTGGTTGAAAAGCCCTGGTTGTACATGCTAAATGGACTGGTATTTATAAAGCACTTTTCTACTGAGCACTTAAAGGCCCCCCCTTTCAACTACAAGCCACACTCACCCATTCACACACACAATCACACTCCTGTGGAGGTAAGTATCTTGCCCAAAGAACACTTTGACATGCGGCCTGGAGGAACTCTACTCCTATAGTGTTAGCTCTGCTTGAAGAGCTAACGCAGCATGGTGATTACAGGGAAATCGTTCACAGGTGGATACAAGTACCATAACTCTTGTATGATTATTTTTTGATTAAGACCATTAGCCATTTGAAAATTCGATGGTGGCCATTTTCAAGATGGCTGTCAACAAAGGCAGAAAATATGTTTTGTTTTTTTTTTAGAGGAGATAAAGTAAACTAGACTTGCCTGTTCAGAAGTTGACTTAAGAAGTCTGAAATTCCTCTTTATTTTTTAAAATAATTTGCTAACAGGAGTGTGGTGTGTAGTAGTACAGATAATGCTTTTTATTTCATTCATGTCTCCTCGATGGACCCCTTACACTCCTCACTGGTTACTCATTTCTCACCTATGTTCCTCAAAAATCTTGTTTATGGTGGCTCAGGATTTACAGTGGGTTGCCTACTATTCAGAAGGTCTGTGGTTTGATCCAAAGCTCCTGCAGTCGTCTGTATGCTGAAGTGTTCTTGGGCAAGATACTGAATCCCAAATACTCCCCCGATGCATCCATCTGGGTTTCCATGTGTGCGGGAGCGTTGTAAATGTGTCTGTGGATGCAGCCTGCAGTGTAAAAAGTGCTTTGAGTGCTAGGTAAGACAGAGTACTTATGCAGAAAAACTAATTTGTAAGTTTTCACAGAAGATTAGCAGTCACTGGTGATCACTGCTGTGAAACTCAACTTGGGGTTCATTGTTGACCAACTAACTTGATGGTGCAGTTAGATTAGTTACATGAGTGAGCCAATAAAACAGCAAGAAGGTTCTAGGTTTGAACCTATCCAAAGACCAGCTGAGAGGTTAACTGGTGATTCTAAAGAGGCTGTTGGTGTGATGGTACATGGTTAGCCTGGCTAGCGTGTACGCCTGCCTCACCCAGTGTTTGGGATAGGCTCTAATGAACTAGATAAGCATGCCAGCATGAGAGCTGAGCCAAGGGTAAAGGAGCCTTCATGCATCGAATAATTGAAATTTGTTGAAATGGACGTGAATAAACTGGCACTGGGTGAATGTCTGAACCAGTGCTACCAAAGGGGTAAAAGGGTAATCCTTGACCTGCACAGCACTGTGCAGCTGCACATCATTGGACAAATGGAGCAACTTGCAACGTGTCATAAACAATGATCTTGTTTTACCTGAAACTCTGAAGAAGTTTTAGTTATAAAGACTCACTGAGCTGAAATAAATTAATTAAATGAAGAACATGACTGCATTTTTTGGTTTTTCCATTTTATTTTTTCCTCTCCATTTATTATTTTACTAATAAATTTCATTTCAGTAAATGTGGATGTATTTGTTCATTTCACTTTATTTTACAGTGACGAATAGTGTTTAAGAAGAGCCTGATGTTAAACATAAAGAATGATTCCCAGCCTCAGCTCATTGATTTTACACTGGTACTGGATCAGTTCTTGAACATCAAGGCATTTTTCTCACCTCTTTTAGAATTGCACATTGTGATCTTGGTGCGTGTGTCTATGCAGAGTGCCCAGTCCAAAGGAGAGCGGCAGACAGCAGAGACCTGAATATCCTCCATTTGTTTACAGTTTGTATTACAGTGGACTGGTTCAGCTTCATTCATCTGTAGGATGCTTCTTTTAAGTTCTTGTGAAAGTTGTGCCCGAGGCATAGTTCACATCAACCAGTCTGGCTTTAGAAGAGCAGACTATGTATGCCTTTATTTATAAGCAGGGCACCCCTGCCTCTTCCATTTTCATCTCCTTAACTGACTTGTTCATAATGACCTGACTGCAAGTACAGTACTGTGCAAAAGTCTTGAGCCACCCCTCATTTCTTTATATTTTGCTTCTAAGGAGCCAGACTTTGTGATTTTTAAAGTGACCTTGAGCAATAGTTCTGCAGGCTTTCTGAAGGTCTTTCAAAGTTTTTCTTTGGACATTGGCTGCTTTTTCACTCACTTTCAGTCCAATTCAATTCAATATTATTTATATAGCGCCAAATCACAACAACAGTCGCCTCAAGGCGCTTTATATTTTAGGGTAAAGACCCTACAATATTAGACAGAAAATCCCAACAGTCAGACGACCCCCTGTGAGCAAGCACTTGGTGACAGTGGGAAGGAAAAACTCCCAACAAATCCTTATACCTGATAATTTTTAAAGGAATTTTTGTTGTTGTTGTTGTTTTGTTAAGTCACTTAACACAGGCCTATGAATCATTCAAGCATAAAAAAGGCACCTAACTCAAGGGATTTAAATTGTATCTTTAGGCACTTTGTTACTAGCAGCCTGTCACTCAAACAGAATGTGCTCCCATTTTCCCATTTCTTTAGCTGAATCTACAACAAAAGCCAAAGATAACATAGTTTCACGGACATAAAATAGTAGTTTTGCACCAACGTGTTGATTCCCAAAGAGCTATTAGCCAAAAGCTTGGTAAATTTCAGCATGGTGTGCAGTGTGTCCTTAAAAAAAAAAAATTGAGGAAACTGGACAAGTGGAGGCCAAAAGAAGTGGCAGGCCTAAAAACTATCTACAGCAGATGAACAGTATCTGAAAGTCATGTCCTTAAGAAACAGGAAAAAAATCCAGCAAAGACCTGACACAGGACCTGAGAGATGCATCTGACCCTTCAGTTGATCCATCTACTGTTCACTGAAGCCTCATCAGAAATGGTCTCAGTGGAAGGGTGGCTGTCAAGAAGCCATTTTTACAGAAGGGAGACAGGGGAAAAGGCTGAGGTATGTCAAATTACACAAGAACCGGACTGAAAATCAGTGGCAACAGGTCTTATGGAGTGATGAATCTAAATTTGAAATTTTTAGTTCAAACTGTCATCAGTATGTACAGAGGAAGTCAGGAGAGAGATACAACAGTGAGTGTCTACAGCCATCTGTAAACACAGTGGAGGTTCTGTCATGGTTTGGGGCTACAATTCAGCCAGTGGTGTTGAGGATCTTGTCAAAATTGATGGAATTATGAATGTAGAAAAGCACCACAAGATTTTTATTCATAGATAATTTTATCTGCACAGTCCTTCCAAGTCAATAATCATTCACCACTGACTTACCGGGTACACTCCCTGACTCTTGAAGGCTCGGGCATGGTACCTTCCTCCTGGACCAAACGTCCTAATGACAGGTGTGGAAATCACACCTCTTGGACGACTGCAGGAAACAGACAATTCCACTTTAGATGTTTCAGTCCTGGCGTTTGTGGCACATTTTGAATCTCTACATAAAACATCTCTACATGAAGATCCACAAGCAGCTTCTAAACTTATTTATAGAAAGGAAGGGCTAATAATTCTGTGCTGCAGATATATTAGGACCAGTCATGAAGTGTATTACAATTAAACCTCATCTTCATCTTACAACATTTCTATCCAAAAAGAATAGAAGAATTTCTATCCAAAATCAAGCATTGATATACTATTTTACAACAAGTTAGTGTCCATAAAAGGAAAAGGGGACACAATGCAAATTCAATTCAATTCAATTCGATTTTATTTATATAGCGCCAAATCATAACAGTCGCCTCAAGGCGCTTTATATTTTAGGGTAAAGACCCTACAATAGTAGAGAGAAAACCCCAACAGTCATACAACCCCCTATGAGCAAGCACTTGGCGACAGTGGGAAGGAAAATCTCCCTTTTAACAGGAAGAAACCTCCGGCAGAACCAGGCTCAGGGAGGGGGTGAGGGGAAACAAAAAACAGACCTGATGAATAAATAATCTGTGTGGAGCTATTAGAAAACTATAACCTTCCTCAAGTAAAATGTGAATGGATAGAAAAGTCTTTTTTTTAATTAATTTTTTTATTTGTACTACATTTGAATGAAAACCCAGCTGATGCTTACAGATAAGTTCTAATAGATATGAGTAAGGTGTGTGAGACATTTGAGCTTTCTGTCATTACCCTCTGTTTGGTCCACCGACAGACACCACCTGCACGGGGAAGCCTCCTCTTCCTCGGCTGCGTCGAGTACCAGCCCACTGACCCACCACAGTGCCGGCGATCTCCAGCTTCCCACCTTGTGTTTCGATTGCTTCAAGTCCTTACAGAAAGAGCGAGCAGTTGGCGACAGATGTTAGGTTGGGGTTTGTTTCAGAAGAGGTGTGACCTTAAACAGGAGGAACTGTTATACTGGGCTGCATGTTTTAAAGGCGTGACTCACCAGGCACCCCCCTGCCTCTCCCTGCAGGAGGCATCATTGGTGGTGGGTTGTAGAAGTAACCGGTGGGGGGGTAGAAAGGCATCCGGTGAGGAGGCAGAGGTGGTGGTGGGGGGAATGGAGGAAGATGAGGTGGGCGAGCAAAGTTGAGACCTTCCAGGATACTCTGACGCATCTTCTCCACCTTGGCCGCCAGCTCAGCCTGAAGAGAGAGAAATCACACAAGTACTGGCTTAAGATAAAAAGGTCTTTTCTTTAAGTCTGTGCAGTCATCAGCTTCTCAAATCAGGAGCTACAAAATCAATATCACACTACTGTCAGTTAAACACAGTGCCTCCCTTTAACAGATGGCTTCATTAGATCAGCTGCTGTGTTTCCACTCTGACAAGAAAATGTTCAGGCACAATAACAGAGCTGTTTGATTAAATCGCTATAAAATGAAACCATTCTTTCACCTTGATTCATGAGATCTGAGACAACAGGAGCTCAACAGTACTTTCAACAACACAGCAGGAAGAGCCTTGAAATGTTTGTAATGCATTTATATCATTTTTAAGATAAATTACATATGTGCACACTCTTTAATCGCAGTCATTCTATACTTAGTCAGTCCCCTATTTTCCAGGCACTCAGAGAGTAATTTGGAAATTTAATATAATCATAAATAAAATTCTTATTTTTATCACTGAGAATCTTTGGCAAGCAGTGGCATGTCATTGCCTGCCAGTGACATTTGGAAACCATGGACCTCCAAGAATGGGTTTCCTCCTTTGTGATGCTTTGACAGGCCTTTACTGCAGCAGTCTTCAGTTCTTGTCTTCAGAAGTAAAATTCAGCTCAGCTGGGTTGAGATCAGGTGATTGGCTTCACCAACATTCCTCTTTCTGTTCTTCAAAAACTTTGCTGTAAGATACTGGTCACTGTCCATCTTTACTATGAAATACCATCCAGTTAACTTTGCTTTCTTGAGGCTGATGAATGGTTTGTGGTGAATCCTCTCTTTTTGTCGACTTGGATGATTACAGGTCTACCTCCTGGAGGGTTTTCTTCATTTGGTCGATGCAGTGAAGGGGTTTTTCTTTACCATGGAAAAGATCCTGCGATCATCCACCACTGCTGTCTCCTGTGAGGGTCCGGGTAATTTTATGTTACAGAGCTCACTTTTTTTTTTTTTCCTCTGAATGTACCAAACTTTTAATGTTGCTTTGTTTCTGAAGCCTAAAGACAGTTAAATCACATAAATCAATTAAAAAATAAGGCTAATTTAGCAGTCTGTCTCCTTGAGAATTAAACCTGGTAAATAAAGATGTAAATTTCAACTGCTGAACAACACCACAAGGGGGTGCCTCTTTCCTTTTTACTGTATTGACTTAGAGTTCAGAGTCATACACACTCACTTTATTAGGTACACCTTGCTAGTACTGGGTTGGACCGCTTCTGCCTTCAGAACTCTCGTAATTCTTTGTTTCACAGATTCAACAAGGTGCTCGAAACATTCCTCTGAGATTTTGTTCCACACAGATTTGTCAGCTGCACATCCATGATGTGAATCTTCCGTTCCACCACATCCCAAAGGTGCTCTGTTGGATTGAGATCTGGTGACTGTGGAGGCCATTTGAGTACAGTGAGCTCATTGTCATGTTCAAGAAACCAGTTTGAGATGATCTGAGCTTTGTGACATGGAGCGTTATCCTGCTGGAAGCAGCCATCAGAAGATGTGTACACTGTGGTCATGAAGGAATGGGCATGGTCAGCAGCAACACTCAGGTAAGCTGCGGCATTTAAATGATGCTCAGTTAGTGCTAAGGGTCCTGAATCATCAATACCAGGCAGGATCAATCTATGCTTTCCTGTTGTTTATGCCAAATTCTGACCCTACCATCTGATTGTCGCAGCAGAAATTGAGACTCATCATACCAGGCAACAGTTGTCCAATCTTCTTTTGTCCAATTTTGGTGATACTGTGAAAATTGTAGCCTCAGTTTCCTGTTCTTAGCTGACAGGAGTAGCACCCTGTGTGGTCTTCTGGACCACTCTCTGTAGACTTTAGAGATGGTTGTGTGGGAAAACCCCAGCAGATCAGCAGTTTCTGAAATACTCAGACCAGCCTGTCTGGCACCAACATCCATGCCACACTCAAATCACTTAAATCAACTTTCTTCCCCATTCTGATGCTCAGTTTGAACTTCAGCAGGTTGTCTTGATCATGTCTACATGCCTAAATGCACCGAGTTGCTGCCATGTGATTGATTGTTTTAAATCAGCAATCCAAAAGATCAGCCAAACAAAAATATCCAAATAGATGATATTTTAAAATTCTTTTTTTACATGGCGTGAGTATGTGCGAATGGGGGGAGATGGAGCTGCACACATACCTCTTACCCACAACTATATCAACCACAGCCAGCTGTTGGACTGATGATGCCCAACCCTAATCTGCACTAACGCTGGGATGGTCCTCAAACAAACTACCTACTGCACTCACTGTGTCACAACTTTGCTCATCTCCCATAAAGATAAAACACAAAAACAAACAAAATCCCAGCCCTCACTGATGAGTATGCTTCTTTAAAAGGGAGTTCTTCCTTCCCACTGTCACAAAGTGCTTGCTCATAGGGGATCTGATTTTGGGGGCTTTCCCCTCTAACATTGTAGGGTCTTTACCTTGCAATATAAAGCACCATGAGGCGACTGTTGTTGTGAATCGGCGCTATATAAATAAAAGTGTATTGAACTGAAACTGATATGACTCGTGTAACAACCAGGCTTTTGGAAAGCTACAGGAAGCCACAAAATATTTTTTGTGCAACTGTTTGATTCCCTGAATGTCTACAACAGAGTGTAAAGTTAGCATGACCCATTGAGCTACAATAGCAATATTAATGGGAAATACAGCAGGCTGAAATAAACCAAAGCAGAAGAAAACAAGTTTTCAGAGACCATAACCCAACATTTACAGTGGAGGGTGTTTTGCTGACTTGAGACTGGTGTGGCTGAATCTACCTGACCATCACAGAGGTCGATGAGCTGGGCCTTCTCCCTGTCGGCCCTGATGAGTTTACTCTGAAGCAGCTTGCCGTCAAAGTACATCCACGGGCAGCAGTACTCCCAGGGAATCGGCTGCCCGCACGCATCATTGGCAAACAGAGCCATGTCCACTCCACTCATGAATAGAGCAGCCAGCTGAACTCCCCGAGGGTCCAAGTTGTCAATCTGCAGAAGATAAATATCAAAGCTCCTAAAATGCTGACATCAAAATAAAAAAATACCAACCTCTAACAGCCCCACTCAGCATTCAGATGGAGGAAGTGCAAAGCAAAGCACAGAGGAAGCGTAAGCAGCCCATTCACTCTCAGCTGCTAAAACATAACAATGGACAAGCTAATCCAGCCAAGACAGACAGCCAGCACACACAACCTACACGTTCTGACACGGGCTGAGGGGGCTACACACAGGGACCACAAGGAGCAAAGCGCACAGCTCATGTGGATGGTTTACATTAACAAGGGCCAAATGAGAACAGAGATCCAGCTTCTCTGGAGTTTATAAACCATCCACACAAAACACAGGAACCCCTCAAAGCTCTACAAATACATCCCTTAACACAAAGCTACGGCTTCGGTAACAACATGCTGCTACAAAACTGTTTTGTCCAGCAGGTTGTTAGGAATATGAGGAGTGTCCAGAGAAGAGAAACAGGTGGAATATAAAGCAAATGAACAACTGACTGAGCAGCTGATTACAGCCAAGATATTCCTAAACTTGTTCTCAGATACTCCTCATAGAATCAAAACTACAAAATCACCTTAAGTTCCTGCAGCTGGTCAGGTTCATAAAGTTTAGGAGAAAGTGCTTGGGCTAGGAAAGCGTCAAGTTCGTTACGACGCAAAATTCTTACTCCTGGCCAATGTAACATAAACCTGAAGCAAAACACAGAAGATTAACAGTGTTACAGAAATCAGGAACTGATCAACACTGTCTTCATAAATCCTCACTCCCTTCCATTTTACGTCACACTGCTCTCAGGTGTCAGCCAAATCAAGATGCTCAGAACGATGCTACTCACCGAAGCACACAACACAGCACCAAGAGGGGCGTGGGGACATTGTTGGGGTTCAGCATGGCCGGGGTGTCGGAGCGCATGCAGGCCAGGAACGCCCTCATTCTGCGGTTCTTGTCCTCCACGGCTTTCCCCAACCACAGCTTCTTGAGGTTGGGACAAGTCCACTCCCTGAAGGGCAGAGCCTCCACCAGCTCTGGAGTGTGGGGAGACTTGCCTTTGTAGGCGGCCCACTCTTTAACCATGACATGTTTGTCTGCAGAGGACACAAAATTAAAAGGATTGGTATTTTTCAAGCATCTAAAAAATAAGTTTAAAATTTAGGACTATATCTATTATTTGAGTCAATATATCAGAGGTTCCAGTTGTGTCCGTAAACACAGAAGGTGTTAACACAAATATTGCAATAAATGAGCCCTACTTATGGACTCTACTAGAGTAGTTTTGCATGATTCCCAGTTCAAAATAATCAAATAGTCTTCTACCGGGCCTTGGTTCACCTCCTGCCTGAAACAAGATGTTTTAGCTCCCTTCCCCCTCCCTTTAATGGCTCAGTTACACTAGAGCAAAAATATGACGGAAATCTTCTCGGTGGTTGCCTGCATCGAATTTTTCCGCTTTGGTGACTGATTGAAAGTAACTGCAATGCCCAACTGGTCGTCCAGAGGTTGAGCGTGCAACGCCCTCAACCTCTGGGCGAATACTTTTGGTCGCAAGGCGATTGCACAGGTCACGTGGCGGGAGGCAACCTGTCTCCAAACAATCGAGGTCCGTCTCAGACCAACTGCAGTCACTCTCAGACAGAGCAACTCGTCTAAGAGGACTCAACTGGTTGCTAACTGGTTGTATTGTGGTTATATGCACACATAAAAGCAAGGCTGTTGAGTGCCTATGTCATGTTGCAGTTAAATCGCCGTGCAACTATGTCACTATTTGTGGAGGAATTTCAGTTTCAAATCTATGAGATTCTGGCTGTACTCTGACTGCAAGTAGTTAATGTGAATTTCTGTTTAATGTGAATTTCTGTGTACATAGACGGCAACAGGTTTGTAATTTCTGCCGATTTATCACAGTTATTCACCATATTAACACAAACAGATTGCACGTAATTGCCAACTTGACCCCATTCAGTTGCAAACTGATAGCAGACTGACTCCATTGGCAATAAAATGGCAATTTTACCTTGATGCACCAAAGTTGCTTTAAAGACAGAAACTGACTGCAAGTGGTCGCAGACCTGGTCCCCATCTTTGAAACAACCATTTCAAAGGCAACAAGATCACAAGTTCATTGCACACAGTCGCAATTAATTTTGTTCGTGCTGTGGTCTCTAACCACCATTTTCCCTAGAGTGACTGCAGCATAAGACAGCTTTCTTCTGATCAGTGTGAACAACAGGTGGGTGGAGATTCTTTGCTCACAGCCAAATCTGTGTGTCTGAGATGACCATATTAGGGATATCACCTCTCTATAACATCATACAGATCCAAGAGTAGAAAAACTACCTGAAGTGGAGCATTTAGAGCAGTCTGAATCCTGAGCTTTTGGCTCACAGGGATTATTTTTAAATACTAGAGTCCTGTCAGTATATTGGCCGATATTAGCTATCTGCCAGTCTATCTATCCATCAGCATTTATAAAACTTTATAAATGAAAGTTAAAAAAGTACAGAAGACACAGGAGACACACCCTTCAACCATGTTATGAGTGTTAATGTTACATAGTTTGTCCACCAAGGGCACTCTGCAACCTCCCCATTGACAAAATACATGTTTGGAAAGCCACAAACACAACAACCAGCTGATCCGAGCAACGAGTAATCCACGACTTGTTGTGACAATAAAACAAGATTATATTTAAACTGTTATAATATCTGAGTAAGGACTCATAAATAACTACACATCACAATTGTTAGGGAAATCTGATTGTTTCGCGTGTCTGAAAAGAAAAACCCCCAAAACATATCAGCCAATATATCTGATTTCTAAAATCACCAAATCAGTATTGGTCTTAAAAATCCTATATCGGTCGGGCTCTAGTACATACACTGACCTCATTATTTGAAACCTGAAACTAGTGTAGAGCCATGTACTAGGAGCAAAGTTTGCACCACCCACAGAGCTACATTTACATCAAATATGCAGTGCTGGGGAAACAGGATTATCAGTTTAATTTACACTTCATTAGCTGTTGGTTGTTGCAGAGCAGCTTCTGTAAACATGAGATGCATTTTGGACAAAACAACATATCTGAAGATCGCTGGTATATTGGAATTGATAGAAGGTTGAACAGCTTGGTAAAAGCTTTGCTCTAATCTCAAAATTCCCACCTGCGAGTTTTTACTACAGTGTGAGAAACAGACATGAAGGGGCAGTCTGATCATTAGACTCACATTCAGGGAGGCAGTTCTTCCTCATGGCGAGTCTCTCAGCCTTCTTCCTGGCCTCTGCCAGGCTGAGGAGCACTCCGTAAACATATTGACGGATAGGTCGAAACAGCTGCACTGCTGAAGGCAGGTCTTTGTTAGCTTCATCTTCAATGGTGACAGATAGCTTAATCTCTCCCTGCAAAGACACACTGTTACCTCACTGCTGCACAATGACACAGGCCACTCAGCACAGATACTTCAGATTCTACCTGCAGGTAGGGTTGTTTGTATATGCCTAACACCACGCACATGAATGCTTGAGTATTCCCACAATCAAAGCTACAGCAGCTTAAACCCAAACATAAGCAGTCTAGATGACCTTGGTGAGAACGTGGTAGATGTAGGGGTACATAAGGCCCTTCTTGTGTCTGTGCTCGGCAACCCGCAGGACCTCGGGGGCCACAAAAGGGAGAGGTGGGATGGTGATGTCCATGTGGTTCCTGGTGGGCATGGAGAGCAGGGAGGGGATTTGTGCATTCAGGCTGTTGAGATCTCCGTCCTGTGACCCCAGACTCGCAGCAGAAGTCCCACAGAGGTCAGCCTGAGGACAGAAGGGAAGGGTCATTTCAATTAAGCTTACAGTGCAATTCCCCATCAACCAATGTGTGGTACTTGTCATGCTGGACTCACTTTTGATTGGTCCCCTTCATCTCTCTCTCGTACATTGGCAGAGTGAGAAGCATGTCCATTTTTCTGCCATCCTTCCTTATGGCTGGTAACATGACTAGAACAGCAACAGGGAAAGAAAAGTCTGTTACATTTACCCAACGTTTTACACCCCGTCTGTATGTTACACCAATCAGCCACAACATTAAAACAATTTGACATTTGCAATGTAAAATTTATCATTTTTTTCAGCGCAACACTCTGCTATGAAACCTTTGATCCTGTCATTCATGTGGATGTTACTTTATCACATACTGCCTGCCTACACATTGTCTGCAACCAAGTGCACCCCCCCACCCCCAACAGCAGCAACAGTCCCTGACAGCAGTGTCCTTCCCAGCATGTCAGTGCTAACTGCCACTCAACTGAACATAGACTGATGGATGTATCCACTGTGATGCTGGTGAGGTCTCGTTGTGAAGCTCCGATCCAAGTGTTAAACAGAGTGTGAGTCAATCTGACTTCAAAACTTATGAGAAAACTGCATAAGGTAGCGACTTGACAATCACAAGATATCCCTGCCTTAAAGCATAGCTTCTTTCAGCTGCTCCCTTATTCACGAGGGGTCGCCACAGCAGATGGATCTGCATATTTGATTTGGCAGATTTTTACGCTGGATTCCCTTTCTGACACAACCCTCCCAGGGGTTTGTGTCTCCTCCTTGTCTCAAACCAGGGATCTTTTAGCTGTTAGGTGAATGCGTTAACCACTACACTGTGGAGCCACAAGGTATCCCTTTCCTAAAGCATATCCTGTTTTAGCCTTTTTTTTTTTTTTACTCTAATGGGCACCATAATTTGAG
>VUQI01062651.1:68378-79022 GCA_015106735.1 Paratilapia polleni | reverse complement strand
ATGCACTGAGCACTTCCTCTTCCTCACTTTCTTTCACTCTCCATGTGTTCATACACCACTTGCATTTAATCATTAGCTATTATTAACCCTGTCTCTCTCCCATAGGTGTGTCTTTTTGTCCTGTCTCCCTCTGCTCTCTTCTGTTTCCCTTCATCCCCAACCGGTCGCGGCAGATGGCTGCCCCTCCCTGAGCCTGGTTCTGCTGGAGGTTTCTTCCTGTTAAAAGGGAGTTTTTCCTTCCCACTGTTGCCAAGTGCTTGCTCATAGGGGGTCGTCTGATTGTTGGGGTTTTCTGTCTAATATTGTAGGGTCTTTACCCTAAAATATAAAGCACCTTGAGGCGACTGTTGTTGTGATTTGGCGCTATATAAATAAAATTGAATTGAATTGAATTGAAAAATGTAAATGGACTACAGCGTCCACAGATGTCAGTCTCTGTATCAAACCCCACCTCATGTTAGATAGACTGTGTGATTTGCTTGACATGGGCAGGGCTGAGGGTAAATCAGTTTGAATGGGAGCTGCGGCCAAACACTTAACTGCAGAGCAAATAAAAACATGAGCTCTCAGATTCAACTGTCACCAAATTTTCAAGTGCAGTCTACATCTTTAGGCAAGGTCAGAAATTTGTATTAATGTGGCAGAGATGATTACAAGCAGACTCGAGATGCTTTGTATTCAACCACCCAAAGTCAGACAGGAACCAACATCCACCCCTGAACATCGAAAGTGTTTGATTCCCCGAGAGCCCTCACAGGATTATAGTTGACGAGCAGGTCAAATAATGTACTTGTCCAGAAACCTGAAAAAACACACCAGTATTTGACTTTTTCACATCCACTTTACTCGATTCACTGTCCTGTCTCCTTAAATACTCACTGCAGGAGCGTATGTGTATTAAACACAGCAGCATTTTCTCCTTTTTGCAAACTACAAACTATGGTACCCAGCTGTCTTAGGAATTAAATAGTTAACTTGTAAATTCTCATTCATCTTTCATACTGAAGGTTGCATACAGGGCAGTGACATAAAAAAAAAAGTATTTTGACAGACACATTATTGTCTCTTGTATTTTAGTGGAATTTGTTGACAATAACTAAAATATTTTATAGATTGATTTTATAGTTATTTAATGTGTGCACATTGCATTGACTACAGGTTTTCTAGAAACTAACATACTGAGTAAATTATTGCCGTATTTTATTATTAATATAGCAAGTTGTCTTTTACAATGACGTCTTGATAACAATGCAAGTAAAACAATAGAAAAAATACCTTTTATAATACAAAAAAGTAAGAAAAAATACAATAAAACAATGGGAGCAAATGCAATAAAAAAAAAACAAGAATTCAGTAGGGAATCAAATATCAATTGGTGGTTTTATATCAAAGAAATTGTTTTATCTCTGTCTTCTTTGCAAACTATATTTGCTGTAATTTTGCGCATTTGCGATGTCTGCTTGTGTAGGAACCACTGCAGGAGGAGCAGTGAATGGAGCGGAGAAACCCAGTAAGGATGGAGCCTCTCGGGGCTTCAGGGAGCTGAAAGAGGCCTTAAAGATCCTGGAGAGCCTGAAGAACATGACTGTGGAGCAGCTCTGGACCGGCGGCTCCCCGACCTCCCCGACCTCTGCTGAACCTGCTTCCACAACTAACGTGGTGAGTTCGGTGGCGCCAACAGCCCCTGAAAAACCAACCAAGGAGAAACGCTTCCTGGACGACATCAAGAAACTCCAGGAGAACCTGAGGAAGACGCTGGACAACGTGGCCATCGTGGAGGAGGAGAAGATGGAAGCTGTGGTGGAGGCAGTGGGGAGTGCGGGAGCAGGGATGGAGGTAGATGTTAAACAGGCGTGTGCAAACATTTGTCTCTTACCTTGTTTAGATATCTCTGTTCATTAGATTGTGTCTTACCTGCTGCTGTGTTACAGGCTGAGAGAGCTGGAGAGGAGAAGCCCCAGCAGGAGGCACAGACACCCGTGGGTCAGCAAGAGTGGCCCAGTGAGATTCTCAGTGACACACCAGTACTGTGCCAACAGAGTGGAGGCAAACCTGGGGTGACCTTCACCAGTGCCAAGGGGGAGGTGTTCTCGGTGCTAGAGTGGGCACCAGGTGAGACATTCAGATGTGTAACTTATAACTCTCACCTTCACTTTTGCCTCCACTTCCTCCCTCCATGCTTTTCTTTGTTTTTCAATGCGCTGATAAGTCAGTAAAGTTAGATATTTATTTATCCGCACAGGTGTAAAAGAAGATGACGATAACTAAAATCAATCTTATTCCAGGGACAACCAAGACCAAAATAACAGAATCCAGAAAAAATACATGCACATCCACACCAAAACAGGGGCAGGTGCTGTGCTGGAGACACGCAGACGACAAATACTGTAAAAAATCAACAGCTCACGCAAAGCGGGGCTCGAGTTTTATCTGTTTAAACACATCACAGTTTTCATGGTAAGAATGAAAAACTGTTCCATCTTCCCAGAAAAAGTACTTATTAATCCTAAATGAAAATCAACAATAACACATGTACTAACTGACTACCTAAAATACACAAAACCGGAGAAAACACTGTAGTACGCAAAAACAGTCGACTCTTTCTGCTTCAGTTCTATTTTAAGTAAAAGGGAATGAATCTGTTTACTGAAGAAAATTTTTTTAAAAAGCACAAATCAACTAAAGGTGCCAGGGCAATCAAAGTCTCAGACACAAGAAAACACAGAACGAGAAAAACAAAAGGTTTCGAGAGATGTTGTCACAGGTTTAGCAACATCCAGGGCTGAAAAATGAAGCCAACGTGGAAGTGCCAAAAACTGCAGTCCCTTTAGTGACCACTTGAGGCATGCTCCAAAAGAGTCAATCCCCACAGACTCTCATGTTGAAATAACCTACTTTGTAGCACATTTAGCCCACTACAGTCTGCCACTTTTGGCCTCTGTGGAAGGTTTACCCTTTCACAACAACTCTATAGAGAGTGAATGTTTTTTTTTTTAACTCATCTTTGCACCCATACAGTTTATGGATGCAGCTTTCATTTATCACTACACCCTCTGGTCTAAATATGATCATTTCTGGCTTCACAACAGCAAATGGCGGTGGCTGAAATGCTGATGTTGAGCCTTCAAAATGTGTGCATGCAAAATAAGTCCACAAACCAAATGGTTAATATCATGACAGCTATGTTTGTGTTTTATACAGTCTATGGGCAGAACCAGGCATTTATACCATAGCTGTAGGTGAACCTCCAAGTCCACTACAGGCCTGCAGAGCCTCAGGAGTAGAGGGGGCACACTCTGATACACAAAGCACAGGAAAAATCGTAGACACATTTCAGAACACTTACGCTGATGTGAATCAAATATATATTGTCTTAGAAAGGAGTGAATGGAGACTCCTATCATTGTAGTTGATGTTAAACTCAGTCTGCCCACCATCAGTCAGATCTGCAGCTTTAGGGTGTTGTATACATTTTCCTAGATGGGTTTCTTGAACGCTCATCACCAAACACGATACCCACATTTCTTTATTACCGATTGACAGCAGTGGCTTCCTGTTTCTTTCTGAAATCATACATACACACGTCCTGTAGCTAAATAAATGTTCAGTTGAGTTTGTAGATTTCTGTTTCTTGTGTGGACCTGTTCAGTCATCATCCATATGCTCGCTCTCTCTCTCTGTCAGAAACTCACTCATTTAAGAAAATGGAGTTCCAGCCAGCAGAGGCAAAGAAGTTCTTCAGCACAGTGAGGAAGGAAATGGCTCTGCTAGCAACGTCGCTGCCCGATGGCATCATGGTCAAAACCTTTGAAGACCGCATGGTGGGTTTCCTGTCCTTAATGCCACGAGAGTAAAGCAGCACATGGCTTACTGTCATTTTTAGAGTGGACCTTTTCTGCGTTTCCTTATTTTCTGTCATTGACTTCCTCTCACAAATGGAAAGTTTGTGAGCCAGTCAGAAGATAAGGAGAGCAGCCTTAAATGGAGAGGAGCTAAAACAGCTTGTTTGAGACAGAGGATGAACTGTGGGGCTGCACCAAGCCCCAGTATAAGATAAATAAGGATTATTTTAAACTGTAGATCACGAAAAACTAATGTAGTAGAGTCCAAGGAAAAAAATATGGAACCTAATAAGTCCACTTTAAAGATATTCTTACTTTTTAATAACTAATCACGGGCATGAATATCATGGTAAGGGGCTTTTAATGATTTCTTTGAACTGTTATTTTTCCAGGGTGGAATGATTGTACAGCATACACCTTTAATGAAGAATTAAAAAAGAATTGGGTGCACAAGTTTGAATTTATTTTAGATTTTCTCTAATCCACACAGGGTCAAAATTATACATAATGGATCAAATATATACATACATTCACTTGAATCTTTTAATAAGTGGTGCTGAAGGTTCTACAATGTCTTTTAACTTGACAAGACCAAGGCCTATTAACTTCTCGTTAGTGATCATGATTGACTACAACTGGTAGTTTCTTTGCCACTATAAAAAGGATTTGTTTGATAGTGCTCACTGGATTGACCAATACTCAGAACAATGGGAAAATCTAAGGAACTCGGTAAAGATCTAACAAGGATAACTGTAGATTTACACAAGTTGGGAAGGTCTCTTGGAGTCATTTCTAAACGACTGCAGATTCCAAGATCATCAGTTCAGACAATTTTACATAAGTACAAATTATTCAGATGTGTCACCACTTTGCCAGGGTCTGGAAGAAGACCCAAACTGTCACCCTCAGATGACAGGAAATTGGTTAGGATGTTCAGGAACAACCCAGGAACCACCAAGGCTCAAGCCTGCCATGAACTGGAAACTGCTAGACCACCAGCATCACTGTCCACAGTGAAGCGAGTTTTACATCGCCATGAACTGAGAGGGTGCTGACAAAGAAAGAAGCCCCTGCTCCAAATTCCACACCTTCAAGCTCAGCTGAAGTTTGCAGCTGCCCACAGGGACAAGCAAAATTCCTTCTGGAGAAAGGTTTTATGGTCAGACGAGACAAAGATTGAGCTGTTTGACTAAAATGACAAGAGGTATGTTTGGAGGAGTAAAGGTGACGCTTTCAAACCTAAGAAAACTGTACCAACTGTCAAACATGGTGGTGGTAGCATCATGCTCTGGGGCTGTTTTGCTGCCAGTGGTATTGGTACAATGCAAAAGTCGATGGAATAATGAAGGACTACCTCCAAATTCTTCAGCTTCACCTCAAATCAACACCTAGACCATTGAAACATGTTTTGGAATGAATGAAACAGGCTAACAGTTGTGGACTATGCTTAAAAGCTGAGTCTGTGCCAGAAAACCAACCAATTTAAATGAACTCTACTAATTCTGCCAAGAAGAGTGGTCAAAACTCCAGCCAGAATTGTGCCAGAAGCTTGTTGATGGTTACCAAAAGCATCTGGTTGAGGTGCAACTTGCTAAGGGACATTTAACCAAATATTAGTGGGGGTGTATGTATATATTTGAGCCTGTGTGGATTAGAGAAAATCCAAAATAAATTCAAACTTGTGCACCCAATTCTTGTTTTTTGAAAGTCGTTAAAGATGTATGCTTTTCAATCATTCCACCCTTGAAGAACAGTTCAAAGAAAAGCCCAAAATTACCATGACATTCATACCCATGATGAGTGGATGTAAACCTCTGACCACAACTGTACATTTTATTAAATTAACAACTTGTAGATAAAATATGATTCTAATACTTCCAAAGCCCCAAATCTTTGAAAAATGTCTTCAAGAGAGATTCAAGACTGCAGAAAACATTTTCAGTGTGCACAACTTGCATGAAAAGATAGATTACATAATAATGTGAGGAAAAAGTATCATTGGCAAAGCAGAAAAGTGAATTTCCAGTGATTGGATGATGTGTCACTTACAGACCATAAAATTATTCCTAAAAATCATCCCAGAAGCACTAATGGACCCTTTTTGAACCCAGATGTCACCTTGAGGTTTAAAAGTATTAATATTTAAAAACTCATCAGTAACAACCACAGGGAGTGTCAGGTAGAAGCAGCCAGTCTTTACTCTCTAGTCGTCTGTGATGTACTTTGTTCTGTTATCTCATACATATTCTCCTACAGAACATCCCTCTCCTTTAAATTACAACATCAAACAACATGTTGTAAAGTTCTTTTGTTGCTCCGATGCAGGACCTGTTCTCAGCTCTGATCAAAGGACCGACTCGCACACCCTACGAGGACGGTCTCTTCCTGTTTGACATCCAGCTGCCTAATATCTACCCAGCTGTGCCGCCTCTGTTTCGCTACCTGTCCCAGTGTAGCGGCCGCCTCAATCCCAACCTCTACGACAACGGCAAGGTCTGTGTCAGTCTGCTGGGCACCTGGATTGGCAAGGTGAGTGCTGCGTTAGTCGTGTAGGTACTTTTCAAGAAGAGCTGTGGACAACCTCAGGGTGTCTTTATAGCCTGAGCACATTGTGTGGAAGTTAGTATGTTAATATGCATCCAGACTATTTTCTACCTGTCCTCTTCTTAATGACCAAAACATAAAGGAAATTAAATGAAATCTGATGTGTGTCTAATACTCCAAAGTCTATAGCAACCTTTAGTTTTAAAGATTTGGGCGTTAACTTTTATGTGTCAAGTCTTTATAACTCAAATCAATCTTTACCTGTCGCCAAATTAGATGAACCAAGTCTGGTTCACATTAAGAACTGGTTTAAACACATTCAGTCATTTCAGTGCCGCAGCTGTATGTTTGAAAGCATTACTTCACAATCTGTTGTGAAAGTAAATTTATGGTAACTAAATGTGACAGATTACATCATCATGCTGTTTGTTAGACTAATGTATTTTATAACTTGCTGATCAGACTGGTAATTGGTTGACAGATCTGCTGAAAAAGACCCAAAGAATACCTTTGTTTCACCTAATTCATCTGTTGTTTTTCTTTCCTATTTTCTTCCTTCAAGTGTGTCAAATTTCCAGGATTGTAGCAGAATTTTTCTTGCTAGCAGTGTGGATAGAGAGATAGCCTGACCCCTGATCCTTCACTCGGGATTCAGCCACCCTCGATAGCATGATTACAGGGGCATTGGTGTAGATTCCAGGAGGGGAAGCAGGGGACACATCCCCCACAATTTTCAGAAAACATACCTTTCTTCCTCTCACACAGGAACAGGGGGCTTATTTAGAAACAACACTTTAACTATAACCCAGCTGGGCAGGTCTTTTTTTATTCCCTAAATATGAATCTAAAAGTATGAATTATACCACCACTGCCTGTTTTGGGTCAAACATAATTATCCCCACCAAACACATGTGAACACAGTGTTATGCTGTATCTAAATCTGCCTGCAAAATGATGAAACCAGGAGGAGGAGGTCAGATATTAAGACCCCCCCCCCCAAAAACACAGTTTTTTCGAGCATCAACTTTCAAGATGTTGCTACTAGTTTGCTAACTGATCTTAATAACAGTTGAGATGTTTGTGATTCGGGCAGCACGGTGGTGCGGTGGTTAGCACTGTTGCCTCACAGCAAGAAGTTCCTGAGTTTGAATCCTGAAAAGCCAGGGCCTTTCTGTGTGGAGTTTGCATGTTCTCCCCGTGTTTGCGTGGGTTCTCTCCGGGTACTCCGGCTTCCTGCCACAGTCCAAAGACATGCAGTTAGTGGGATTAGGTTAATTGGTAATTGACATTGGCTGTAGGTGTGAATGGTTGGCTGTTTTTCTGTGTTAGCCCTGCGACAGCCTGGCGACCCGTCCAGGGTGGACCCCGCCTCTCACCCTATGGCAGCTGGGATAGGCTCCAGCCCTGACCCGTGACCCTGAATAGGATAAGATTCCTAAAAATCATCCCAGAATACATGTGATCATGTATAATCAAATAATGCTGAAATACATCTAAGCTATTAAAATCCAGGAGTTTCGAAATGAAATTATGTACAGGTGAAGCACATTTAAATAGATAGCCCCACTAAAGAGAAGACCCAAAAGCAGCCTGATATCAGACTGAAGAACTGATGAGTTAATTCAGCTTTTGAACATTTCACACACAGGGGTTGAAGTAATCTAATGCCAGCATTGAGATGCAAAGCCTTTGGTTGAATAGTCCAGAGACGAACCAAAGCAGCAACCCTGAAAGAATCTGTACTGAGTTGTTTTAACTTTGGTTTAATCCACAGGGCACTGAGAGATGGACCAGCAAGTCCAGCCTGTTGCAAGTCCTCATCTCCATACAAGGTTGGTGCGATCTCACACACACCCACACACACAGAGTTGTACATCCATGACTTAAGAGGACCTTACACTGACTCACTTTCATTTCCTGCAGACTTTCTCTCAACCTTACTACTTGTCTAACCCTTACTTACCCTGACCTTTTAAAATATGTCTTTGCCTTCTAAACATGATGAATTACATTATGGGGATTTGCTCTTTGTCCTCATAAGGACGACATGTCCCCATAATGTGAATGTGTAAACAGATGTAGGTCCCCACAGTATAGGTAATACCAGTAACACACACACACACTGCTGTATTCTCCTTCTCTTCTCTGCAGCTGAAAATGTTTTATTCATGTTTTCATTTGCTCAGAAGTTATTCAACTAAATATATCTGCCTCTCACACAGACATGACACCACTTCTATAAAACATCTGCAATCTGTCACACTACCAGAGTCCAGATTTTAAGTCACGTGTTTCTTTTAAGTTGATGCACTTGAATTAGTAGATTTCAAACACTTTTCACAATCTTCAGCTTGTTATTGCCGTTTCTCAGGAGTCCTGCCTTTTTTGATGTCTCTCTGCAGGCCTTATCCTCGTCAATGAGCCTTACTATAACGAGGCCGGCTTTGACAGTGACCGAGGCCTGCAGGAAGGATACGAGAACAGCCGCTGCTATAATGAGATGGCTCTGATCAAGATGGTGCAGTCTATGATGCAGCTCCTCCAGAATCCCATTGAGGTCTTCAAGCAGGAGATCCAGGAGCACTTTGTTTCTAACGGCTGGCGCCTCGTCCACCGTCTGGAGTCGTGGCTTGAGCTGCATGATGCTGCTGAGAGAGGGCAGGCTGCACACCCATACTCCAGAGCTCAGCACTCGAAGGACCGACCTTCATCTGTAGAGCTTCTGGACGAACAGCTGGCCCTGGGATCAGGGCCCGTGGCCGTGGCCCACAGCAGCCCCGGTAAGCCAGTGGAGGAGGGATACACAGGAGCAGGCGTCACCAGTATTATGGAGGAGGAGCTGGAGGATTCAGGACTGAGTCCCTCCACTACAGCAGCCTCTCAGCAGGAGCTGAGCCACAACTCAGACTGTGACAGCAACCTGGGGAACACCTCTCTGGGTGGTGAAAACAGGGGTGGCTCTACAGTCCCCGGTTCTGTAACCCGCAGTGGGATGTCAGAATCGGGTTCTGCCACAGCGAGCACAGGAGGGGTGGGCTCCTCAGGGAGCCAGCCAGTGGTGAGACCAAAGAAAAGGAGAAAGAGCTACCGGAGTTTCCTCCCAGAGGGCAGCGGCTACCCGGATATCGGCTTCCCGCTCTTCCCACTTTCAAAGGGGTTTGTAAAGAGCGTTCGAGGCGTGTTGCTGCAGTACCGAGCTGCGCTGGCTGCCGCTGGCATCCCAGAGCACATAGAGGACAAGTAAGTGCCTCCTCATCGTTTCCCAACACACCACTGCACTGTTTCCTGCTCCTTTCTTCCTCTTCTTCTACCTTTTCATCCGCCTCAAGTTGTAGAGGAGGATTCATTACTTGTTGTCTGGGAGGGGGGGGCTACAGTTTTCAGTCTGCTGTACCCCTGTCCAGAGCTGCACTAAGCCCCCAGCACTGCCCACATTTTTAACCTTTACCTCCATTTCTTAGTCTTTACTGCTCCTGCTGCCCTAAACTCCTCAACATTCTGCCTTTTTTTTCCCATAATCGAACCACGACTGCAGGAGAGCAGCACCTTTTGATCAGGAGTGTGAGTAGGTTCTGCTTGGGATGACGACTTGATAATGTTTTTGTTCTCCTTCAGTGTTCCTGCAGATGAGTGTGAAGCATAAAGAGTTGTGGACCTCACATACACTCACCCACCTACACACACACCTGTGGGAGCTGCCTCATCACTAAGACACTGTCATCTTTTCATGGACGCAGGTAACAAAAAAAAAACAAACGCGGAGCCTGTCAGAGCTGTGGATGCAAAAAAAAAAAAAAAGAGACTGAATGAGATGAAAAATCAGTGCCATGTACTCTCCTCCACCCCTCTCATGATCCCACAAGCATCCTGCAGCCTCCACCATATGGGTGGGGATTTGCCGGATGTTGCTCTGCCGTCTGAATCAGCCTGAAGAAGTAAAGCAGACGGGTGGTCATCGACGGCTGGGTACCGCTGAAAAACTGCAAAGCCCAGCTCCCCCTTGACGTTGGGTCGACTCCGGCTATCTGTAGCACTACTGATGTTATCGCTGTACCATCCTGCACTATGACGAACAAACGAAGGGACAATCAAGTTTGGAAGAGGCGACACGTAAAAACCACTGACCTGGAGGACTTTTTTTTTCTTAAAAAAAAAAAAAAAAAATCACTGGTTGTACGCTTTCTGCCAAATTCTCTCTGTTCACACACACACACACACACACAAACACACCCACACACACACACACAAAAAAAGGCAG
>VUQI01062651.1:56110-68358 GCA_015106735.1 Paratilapia polleni | reverse complement strand
CTGGGGTATTTTTTTTTTTTTAAAAAAAAAAAAAAAAAATCACTGGTTGTACGCTTTCTGCCAAATTCTCTCTGTTCACACACACACACACACACACACACACACACACACACCTTCACAGCAGAACAGGCTGAATGTCCGTAAAACTGCCAACCACAGACAGCTTCACCACTACACACTCGCTGGTATCTTCCTTTCGCCAATCACCAAACCACACAGCGAACATCGAGTGGCAAAGTTTACATACGAATCGCCTCCGGAGGTTTGTAGCCGTTTGGTGTGTGTAGAGGAGCCTGCCAGGCTCAGGAGGACAGTCAGGTGGCTGTATTAGTTAAAGCTTAACACAGCTGTCGCCTCTACATACAGACGCTCACTCTCTGTAGGATTTAGCGAAGTGGTTCGATCACCAACATCGAACTTTGTGCTTTGGTCTTTTGATGCATTTCAGGTTGTTTTACTCACAGAACTGTAGGCTACTGAGTGAAGCTTTTTAGCCACAGTGCTCCACTCTTCTGGTAGAAGTCAGCCTACATCACTGCGAATGACACAACTTAATGAATAAATAGTTAAAAAAAAAACCAACAAAAAAACATACAGCATCCATTCTGCCATCTCATGTCGACATGTTGCCTTACTTGAATTGTTCTCATTGATCTCTTGTGTACAGAGCTGCTTGTGTCTTGCTTTAAACATTGACCCACACAGGCGTAGACACACATTAAAAACCACTAAAAATCCTGCTCCAGTGTTTTCCTCCTTCTTTCACCCCCCTTTCAGCACGAGTCTCTCACCGTAGTTGTCGCCGTATTCTGATTTGTTTCCTCTCCAAATTGCACGTGCAGAGTTTAATAAGATCAGAACGCAAACTGCAGTCGAGTTTGAATGTTTGCTGATGATATAATGAATCTGTCTAATTGGTACTTTTAGTTATTTTTCTGATTCAAGTGGCCGATGGGATGACGTGTCTAAATCTGGATGGGGGGAAAAAATAGAAGAAAATCAGGGTTTAGGTTACAAAGTTTCCACAAAGCTGTTGCTTTGCTTTTGCTGTGAAACTCAAACTTTTGGGTCCAATCGAGCTTCCTGGGGAAATCGGCATTCTTTGTTTACAACTTTTTAAAGAACTGCACCCACTATACTTATTCTAGTTATTATTATTGTTATTATTATTATAATACAGGTCACCCTAACCCCCTGTGCTTGCTGTAATCTGCTGGCTGTCTGGATCTTTGATGCTGAAAAGTGTTCCTGAATGAGAAAAGACGCCGTGCCATCATGAACTGATGAGTAATAGGAGAGTATAAAATCCACAAGCCAAGAGCCGCTGCGTTTTAAAGAGACTTATAATAATAAATAAATATAAGGGTATTTTGTTTTGTATTGTCTTCCATATTTTCCCCCTCGTGACTCCTAAAACTGGTTTTCCTGTAACAGACGTGGCAATCAGGCATCCATGATTTGTTTTCCTCTTCCTGGAGTTTCCTTTGTCATGATTTCGCTGCCTTTAATGCTACATGTAGCATTGTTTTGCTTTCTTATCCCCCCTCCCTTTTTTTTTTTTTCTCCCCTCATCATGCTGCTGTTTGTAAAATGTCGTACATCTCAGAGGAAGGTGTTTCCCCCTCTCCTTGATCTCGGCTCCAAGAACCAAGAGGTGACATTACTCCTCCATCTTTGGCCTTCCTCCTCCTTTATCAACAGAAGCATAAACAGAATATGTGAAGCTATCTCGCTAGATCTCAAAACAAAGGTCCGGCAGGATATCGAGCCCATGATGCTTTGTATAATTTTCTGTGTATGTGTGTATATTCTTCAGATTTAAACCATTATTACTATTATTATTATTATTACTATTATTATTATTATTACTATTACTGCGAGAAGTTTGTTTTACAGCCAAAGCATGTAACATGTTGCTTTAAGCCTTTCAAATGGGCTACACACAAGACTTGACTGTACGATGTCTACATTTCCACAGTGGCCTGTTATTGATATAATATTAAAAAAAGGAACTAAAAGTTATAATTTGTAGCCTGAGTCCCTCTGTACAGACATCACGACTATATTGAGATATATGAAAACATACAGTATATATTTAACACAAACTTGAGTTGTAATGAGTCACGTGGATGCTCGGGGCATATAGTATGTACAAAATGCTGAGTGTGTATTGTACTTATGATTTAATTTTTTTTTTAATGGTTTACTTTTGTTGCTTTAAGACGACTGTACAGTGATGTATTAAACTTTGCAAGCACTACCGTAGAAGCTTTGTGGATTTGTTTAATTGTCAGAAGTTATGAGAAGAGAATCACATGAAAAGGCCAAAATCAACCGTGAATTGTTGCTATTAAAGGGTGCCTATTACACGTTCAACACATTTTCTTTCAGATGTATACTGTGACACTTGTGGATGCTCATATTAAACATAGCCTAAGTTTCAAATAAAGAGGTCAGTGTATGTGCAAATAATCCCTGTGAGCCAAAAGCTTCAGACTGCTCTAAACACTCAAGTTTTTTGTCTGTTTTTTTTTCCTATTACATCTGCATGATGTCATAGAGGGGATGTCCCTACTATGGTCATCTTGGGCACAGACGCCCCACCCACCTGCTGTTCAATCCTTCTGTTTGTGATGAGCAGCCAATCAGAATAGTTGGTTTAAAGGGGGAGGAGCTAAAATTGCTTTTTTCAGAGGATGAACTGAAGGGTTGCACCAAGGCACACTGTGAGATGAATAATGGTTATCTTTAGATGGTGAATCAAACCAAGCTACTCTAGTGGAGACCAAGAATAAAAAAATATGAAGCTGTAAATGAGCAGAATAGGTCCACTTAAAATATTACCTGTGTACCCAAAGCCTGATGCAGCTTCTGTGCTGCGGAGCTCATTTTTGATCTCTGACTGTCCCGCAGCTGTAAATACTCACTAGACCACCAACTGTATATGAATCTGCAGCTGGTAAAAATTCAACAAAGAATGCAGATATATGGGGCAGTACGTGGTGACTGAACGTGAATCATCGTCCGGTACATCCAGGACTGTCAACCTGTCCGGGGTGTACCTCGCTTCTCGCCCAGTATTGGCTGGAATAGGCGGTTAGTTAATTGGTGGATGGATGTTCACATCTGACTGGTCTGTTTTCAGGACGTTTGGCCCTTTTTATACAGCTGAGTCAACGTTAAAGATTTACGGCTGCAGGGATGCATGTAGCGAAGCCTCAGAGCTAGTTCAGCTTCACTGTGTCACACACACTAATAAACAGCAAACAGAAAGCCAGGTTTTCACACATCAGTTACATGCAAAGCCTATGGAAGGATGTGAAGTGATTTGGCACTTAGTTTTACTTTGGGTTTGAAACATTGGGAGATACCGTACTAGCCCTGTTGCCGCGTTTTTCTCGGATCAATTGAATTGACATAAAATGCTTCGAGATACAAAACGATTAATCTAAAATGCATTCAGGCTGGTTATGACTCAGTAAAGCTGTATTAAACTAGCAGTGGTGAGGGTTGGGGGCATTATTGCTTCCGTAAAGCTGAGCTTTCTAGTCAGCAGAGGCTCTTTGAGAATTTTAAGATATCGCTCTTCATTTTTTTTTGTCAAGCGAATGGATTACGCTTCCGTTTGAAAGTCTTATCACTTGAGATTCTCCCTTATGTCTGATGCCACTAACAGTCAGAAAGGAGGACAAGCTTATTGTTTCCATTTGTGGGCAGCCAGACCTGTACGATATAACTTCTCTTTCATGTAGACAGAAAATAAAGGAGACAAGTGAATGAAATCTCAGGACTTCTTGGTAAGTTCTGAAAATAGCTCTATAACTTGACTCAAGCTCTCATTGGCTGTTAATAGCAACTATGTATTCACGGAAGTAACAAAAGGAGCAACTTCACTTCACAGCCTTTGGTGTGGACACACCACATACCATCCCCTACTGACACACCCTCCCACATCTGGTGGTCTATTTAAGCTCCAAAGGTTCTGATCTCTCCCTCTGAGATCTCAGTGCCGCTGCCCTCCATCGCTTTCTGCTGTGTTCACCCCTCCACCACCCCAGCATCCACCTGTATGGTAAAGGCTACTCATCACTCCCCAATTTCTATGTGCTTCACATTTGTGAATTATATTCTCCTGCTGTTATAAAGTCATTTCAAACTTGAGGTGTCCGGCTAAAACGAGCTTTGCGCTGCGTGTGTGCCACTGTTAGTTTCCATCTTTGGTTATTTTGGCAAGAAAAAATTGTGACGAGGGAACACCAAAAGAGAAATTTCACAGCAGACATGCTGACTTGTGTAATAATGACGGCTCAGTTAAATGTCCCAATAAGCCGTGATAATGAAGCAGCACCCAAAAATGTTTTTTTTTTTTCTCATATAAGAAGTTTTTGACACCCACCAAATTGGTTTTGGCCTTCCACCAAAGGAAAATCACCAGGACTGCGCTAAAAATGATTTTAAGCAGTATTTAAGTGCACTTTAATTACTGTACTCAAGAGTAACGTAATTTTTTTTAATCAAATGGCCAAAAATAACAGGAAAATGCACAGACTTCTGTTAAGGAAGGTAAAGCCCATGTTTGAGCCAAGACCCACCCCCCCCAGGTCCTGATGGGGTGCAGTCCTCATTAACACACCTGACTGCTGATATGATGTCCGCTGTGAAAAAGGTCCGCCTGAGACTTGTACTGCACATCTGCCCGCTCAGTTTGGTTTGATATCAGTAGCACGGCAGCTGCTCTAGATTAGAATTTGTAAAGCAGTTTCAGTTTTCACATTTAAGACGAAAGCAACTGCATTACAGGTTTCCCTTGTCAGTGATGGATCGTGTCAATAAAATGTGCGTCTTCAGGTGCAGCTTTAAAACCGCAGCAACGCCTGAAAATAAACCTGCAAAATGCCCCTAAAATAAGAAACTGTAGCTCACAGGGGATGTGAGGGGGCGGGTCATGATGCTGTTAGATGGTCCTGCATGATCCGCTCATATATCTTTCTCTTTTGAGTTTACTGTCCTCGTGCAGGTGATGATGTGCAAGTCCTCTTTTCTATTTAGGCCACGTGCAGGCAATTATTGTTGCCCCCCTTCCCCGAGCCTGAAGTCTATTAATTCAGTCATCCTGAGCCTGACCTACATATAAGATGAGATGTGCAACCAAACCTTTCTGCAGCTTCTTTTTCAGAGTTGAAATGTGATCTTTGGAGAAACTTTGAGTTTTGTTTTGCAGTTCATCCTGACAGCATGACAGAGGAAGATTTCTTATACCTTCATCAGGCTCAGTGAGTTTTTAAACTCCAGATGCAGTCAGCGTTTCATAAACCAAACCACAGTTTGCTTTTTGTCATGATTGAATTTATTTATTTCAATCAAAAACACTTCAGTAGAATGATCTGATTCGATTAGAAAACGTACAGCCATTTGTCTAAATGGAAAAATAGATCTCTCTTAGAATAAAGAATCAATCATTCAATCTTTAGTGTGACAGAAAAATAAAATGAAAACAGCTCATTTTCCCTTCACTGTAAACTTTAAAACACACAAGACGACAACAGTTCAGAAGCAGCAGATAAAGACACAAACAGCAAATCAACGGTTTTCTTCTAAATCAGGTCCTTCATCGTCTGATTTAACTCATTTGGATTTTCAGTCATGCTGACCTACAGACAAACTGGAATGATTCCACGTTTTTCTCCTATAGAGTACGAGATTAGAGATGACTAGATACTAGATAAGACTTTACAGGCTTAATGTCAGGATGCAGAACGTGTCGGAGCTGCACTGTTTCTGACATATTTTTCTGTTTTCATAATAAAATATTTTTCATCCGTGTCTCCAAACGTGTCAGAGTTTGAAAAAACAAATGAGTTTTTCTTAAGTTCAGCCAACGGCAAAATAACTGCACCGCCACACTCACACCACCGGGAGGCAGCACAGTCAAGGCGCATGAAACACAGAAATGACACAAAGCATTTGACTCTGCATTGGAGAAAAATAAAAAGATGTAAATGGTCTGTAGCACTCTGGGTTAGAAAAAATGTAATTTATATGTTACATAATGTGTGTTTTTCCAACCAGGCAATCGCGTTTAAGTAAAAGAGCAGAAAACCTGCTGCTGCTGCATATGAGTAGGTCTATTTTCCTGCTAAATTTTTATCTTTAATTTAACATCCTGCATCTGGAATTTGTTTTTCAAATGCAACAATCTCAGCTCTTAGGTTGAGCCAAGCTGGGAACCGTCAGTCAGTAGGTCCTCCACCACATTTGTCCCCCGGCCAAGAGAAAATGGGCCGAGCAGGTTTTCAGGTGCTACCCTTCTCACGTTGCTCCTTTTATCTGAATCCCTGCTGCTGACTCCTTCATAAACAAACACAATTTAAGAAACTTAAATTTGCGCCTGTCAATCAGTTGAATGACGGAAACTCGACCTTGACGACCCATGAAGGCTTTAACGGCAACAAGCGTACGCTGTGCAAAAACACAGAAGAGGAAATAAATTTTGGTCTTTAACAATTCAGCATTTGCAGTGTCAAACAGTCGTTGGCGTGTTGAATAAAACATGGAAATATCTGCGTGTTTACTGCGACTCTGTAGGCACATCAAAGCTTCAAAAACTTTTCTTCTTATTTGTACTTAAAATCACGTCAGCCGTCCTCTTCCCTTCCCAGTTTCACTGTGTGTGTTCAGGTTGAAGTGAAACTCCTCCTCCTCTGTCTCACAGCATCAGGACAGTTTGCTAATGTTCCCCAATGATTTCCCGGGATGAGGGGAAGGAACACAACGCCGCCCACCTCATGCAGCATTTAACAAGTCAATATCTCCCCCTCCTCCTCCTCCTCCTCCTCCTCCTCTTCTCTGTCCCCTCCCTGCACTCCTTTTAACCAGCTTCACCCTCCACCCCAAACCCCTGTTTAAGGCTCCTCAGTGTTCACGAACATAAATCACAAACATTTTAAAATCTGCAGCCTTTTCCTCCATGTGATTTAAAGCTCAATGTTAAGGGCACCTCGGTGATGACAAATCTGCCACTCTGTGTGTGTGTGTGTGTGTGCTGTGACTGCTCTGCAGTAGTACGGAAAGCAAGACATAGATGGATGAAAGCAGCAGAAGAAGATGGGAGGTGTGATGGGGTGGTAGGATGGCAGAGAGGGAGGCAAGAAGCACACCAAGAAAAAAAAAAAAACAACACACACACAAACATCAATCAACTGACGAGGAGCAGAGCTGCGGGACAGAGCAGCTGTTGGAAGGAGAAAATCCACCAGTGAACACTTAAACACTCGCTGCAGACGCAGTGGCTTTGGAGCAGCACCTCAGTGGTAAACAGGTGAAGAGGATCCACTGCAAAGTGCAATGAAAAGCTCGACCGAGACGGGACGGGAGTTTTGTTTGTGGTGAACTTTTTCAGAATTCACATCCACACAAAATGTCCCTGTAACAGTTTTCACTGGAGCTATTTTCTACAGCAGGAACAGTCCTGATTTAAAACAAAAAAAGTCTTTTTATTTTTCAGAGACAGCAATCTCAGCTCTGTTTACCTCCACTGAAAACCTCACAGATTTCAAAATGAATAAAACCAATGGTGACAGCAGCAGTGGAACGGCAAACAAATTTTCCTCCAGTGACAGCTTCCTGTTACTGTTTAGATTTAATACTGAAAATGTCTTGCCAAAGAAGTCTGAGTCACAAGAAAAACCTGGTGCCAAATGTGGGATTTGTTCGGGTGTGACAGCTCGTTAACTGTGTGTAAGTGTTTTATGGTGGATTATTCCTTTAACAGAAACCTCGTGTACATTCACTACATTTCTGCTCTGCTTCTGCAGCTTCTCTTAACCCTCGTTATCAGCGATGACCCTAACTCTAACCCCAGGCTATCAGAATATGTCATTTTTGTTTTTATTAAACTGTTCTCCCAAGTCTTAGCAATCAAAGGAACAAAGAAAATAATCATTCTAACTGATACACATCAAAAACAATTTACTTTTTTTCCAAAAAAGTTCATTTCACCTTTCCAAAATATAGGCTTAGGGTTAGGGTTATCACCTATGATGACTTAGTCCTCAGAGGGTTAAGGCCACATACAAATTAGGATCCACCGATGACCAAACTTCCATATTAAAATGTCCAACTTTACAGCAGAATTCAACACATTTACAGCCTGGTAAAAATAAATTTTAAAAATGGCTAAGGTCTTTTGAGCCAATTTATCCGTTCAAGAAAACTGTAGTGGGAACTTCTTTCTAACTCACCCATTCAAACTTTATTAAGGCTTAAATTTAGGTGTGTGATTCACTTGTACAGTTTATGGATGCAGCTTGCTAAAGGCCTCAGTCGCACAGGCCAAGAGAGCGGTCAGTGACCCCCTGGCAACCTCCAGTCGCTAGGGAAAAATGTGTATTCCCCGACCGGTTGGTGAGTGGTTGCTGGGTGAAATAGATCACAAAGAGATATACGGTGCTGCATCAACAAACTCCTTGCGATTGCTTTGGTCACCAACAGACTGCTGCTGTCAGTGGTCGTTTGGCACGGAAAGGCGCCGGGTTTCCTGTCCCTAGCAACCAGAGGTTGCCAGATGGCCTGTGCGACTGGGGCCTAACCATGTTTGCCAGTGTTAGCTATTAACTTAGAACTTCTTCACTGAATCTTTCTTTGAGTCTAGAACTAATCTAGACTGGGAAACTGGCTGCAAGCGTTCAAAAATGGTCACTACTGGCTCCAGAAAAACAACTTGGCGGTGTCCAAAATACTAACGCTGAAGCCTCAAAACAGGGCTTCACAAACCAAGGAGTGACATCACAGTGGCTACGTTCTTTTTTTTTTTTTTACATACAGTCTATCATCGCTACATCACAGTCACATCAGGTAAAAGGAGGGCGCAGGTATGATGGACACGACTCTGCCTGCAGAAGTTAACGTGGTTGGTTTAGAAATCTCAGGGTCCACTTCACAAACTTTGCGACATGAGGTCGCCAATAGAAACATCACGGTGGTCAACCACGCGTGAGTAGTGCTTTCATGAAACAGAATCGAGCCGACAAAAGTTTAAGGCAACACGCGTGAAACTGAAACACAACAGCCTCTGATCAGAAACCAGGCACGCTGAACAAGCTGCAGGAGCTCCCCAAGAAGCTCTGATACGTGATAAAATAAATATTAAATTAAATATAAATAGTTATATTTAATGATTTATACAACGTGCTTTGTTGGGGTTACGTAAGATAACATGAAGAAATGGACGTTTTTCTGCCTTCACATCACTCAGTAATGCAGATAATCACCTTTCATCCCGAAGGTCAGATCCATAAAGGCTTTAACTTCAGACTTCTGGCTTTAAATGGATGTCTGTGTTCTCTCTCACTCACTCACACACACACCACACAGAGTCTCCATTGTACTGCAGAGAAGCCATAAAGGCAAAAGAAATCTAATCCCCTGTTGTTGCATAAGATGCTGTAATTCTGGCTGATGCGTTTGTTGCAGCACAGACAAACGTCGCTCTCCGTGCAGCCGCGGACAGGATGAGACACCGGAGGCCAAAGATGGTGATGGATTTACTTTCTGTGGAGGCTAAACACTTTGTCACCAGATGATGAAACATGGGGGACTGTACGTGTTTGTGTTTTATCTCAAGTGAGGCAGGAATATCTTTAGTTCACACCATCTGGCTACACAGTGTTCAGTATTAAATAAACAGTGATTTAAATGATCATAATTAAAAACATAATGATGCTTAATGTTTTTTAATTAAATCCTGTATCTTTTTTTTTTTTTACTTTTTAACTTTTTGTGTTGCTCTTTGTTATTTCTAAACACTAACTTAATGTTTATTTGCATCAGGTTCGGACACACTGACATCCTGAAAGATAGATTTTTAAAAAAAATGTTGCAAACAGAAGGTCAAAACCATTAAAGAAGCTATTCAAGGACTACAGGTCACAGGAAAGATAGCTGTTAGTTAAAAATGGACCTATTATGCTTTCCTTATTTCCTTTACATAGATATAGTTCAAATTGCGAGCCAAACGCTCAGTTTCAGACATTTTTTTCCTACTCTTGGATCTTTATGATGTCATCGAGAGGGGACATCCTCAATACAATCATAGGTGGCCTTGAAGGAAGAGGAGCTAAAATCTTATGTCAGTCAGTGGACATAAGCTGCATCCCTTTAGCACAAAGCAAATCAGGATTATTCTGAACTGTGAGTCATGCACAGCAACTCTAACAGAATCCAAAAATTAAAATATTGAGGCTGAAATGAGCTGAATAGGTCACCTTAAAACAGACTGAACCTGGTTGATTTACAGATAGAAATATCTGTACTAAATGCTCTTATTGTGAAAAGAATAATGCTTAATAAAAACATTAAGTTAGGTTTGAAAAAGTTTTTGCTGTGGTTCATGGTTATATTTAGATTTTTGTTTGATTATTTGTTTTTAGTCATTTTTTTACTTATTTATCTAATACTGAACACTCTCCCTTCACGGCATCTTGCTGTAATAACTCATCCTACATCACAGCATCAGGAGTCTTAAATCCACTGCTCTGCTGCTGTAGCTGCACATTTTCTGATCTGATAAATGAAATGTGTTTATTGTTAAACGCTGTCAGACAGCAGAGATGAAAGCGAGCAGTGAAGTTTGTTTGGTTCATCCAGTGATTAATCTCGACAGGCCTCTGTGCACCTCGGCCTGCACCGGGCCATACTCCACCACCTCTCCATCTACTGTTATTATCCCTTTGGGTGAACACGGCTCCAGCCTGAGCGCTCGCACCTTAGTGTACACCAGATGTTGGCAGTTAGTAGCCAGATGTGCACCTTTCTCCATAGCAAGAAATAGCCTTAGTAGTGCAGTAGGTGATATTCCCGCTCTGACATAAAAAAGATGAATGATTCCGTCGTCCATGGAGGACTCCGGCGCTGCCAGGAGATCCTCAGCCAGATGAGACTGGTACATGGCCAACATGAGGACAAAGTCTTCCTCCTGCACCACCACCCAGTCCCCGGGCAGCGGCTGGTCCAGAGGCGGCAGGAGGGAGTCAGGCGGGCCGGGGAGGGCTTTGGTAGCGCTTCGGGAAGGCGTGCTCGCCATCCGCCTCACTTTGAGGGAGTTGTTGGAGTGGCAAGAGTTGTGGAAGGTGTTGTGGCAGGAAGAGTCTCTGGACGGCCATTGCAGGACAGAGGCTGGAGTCAGGGAGGAGGCCTGATTCTTGCAGTGTACTGTTGTATTTCTCAAACCCTCCTCGCTGCTGTGGTCCTTGGCGGCGGGCAGGTAAGCCAGCCTGCCCTTGTAGACGCGGAGAGAGGCCAGCCGCACCAGCGTGCCAATGGTGAACCGGGCGGCGCCAAAGTGACGGTACTTCTCACTCTCTATGTCAACGTCCGCTACAAAGCCCCAGGCCAGAGAGAGGAAGGAGAAGAGACGTGGGCTGGAGGAGAGATGGATGGAGACCAGGTCCATGTGGGACACAAGACCTTTGCAGAGCAGGAAGCCACAGCTGACCAGGAGCTCCTCGCTGGACACGGGAGAGGCTCTGCAGGAGGAGAGGGGAGATTTAAACACTTCCTGCCAGCATGTGCTGTCAGTTACTATCACAGCTAGAGCTGAAACAATCACATGAATAAATTATAAGTGATTTGCAACTAAATTATTCAGCAAGTATTGTGGTAACGCTGACTTAAAGTTTTTTCAAAACAATACCAAGTTTCATCTTCTTAATTGAGGATGTTTGCTGCTATGTTGTTGTACATGTTTGGGTTTTGGTCTGTTGGGTAAAACGGGGATTCGAAGACATCAGTTTGGGTTTTAGACTACAGTGACTGACTTTTTTTTTTTCCAATAACAGCCCAAACAATAAATCAACTAGTCAAAAAAAAAAAAGCAATCTGCCGATTATCAAACAATGAGAATATTCAGTCCAAAAGTGATCTGTCATGGTTAGAGAGTGTGCTCACATGACTTTTACTTGACAAAGATATTATCTATGTGAGGAGAAACCCAAACATTACATAATCGAATGATGCAGTGGTTAGTGAATTTAAAAAACTGAGCCAAGTATTAAACCTTTTAAGTAAAGCTGACACTGATAATCTGGTTCTATTCTTAGGCTTGCTTTTGTTTCTTGGATATATATATTTTTATATGAATACTCCACACTAGTGAATCAAAACTATGATATCACTGAAAGCTCCAGATCAGATCAGATATCCAGCCCCATTTAAAAAAAAAAAAAAAAAGCAAAGTAAGTAAAAAAAAAAAG
>VUQI01062651.1:3571-14170 GCA_015106735.1 Paratilapia polleni | reverse complement strand
CAAGAAGAATAAAGCAAAAAAAAAAAAAACCCCAAAAAACAAACAAACAGTAAAACCATGAGTAAAATGGTTGAGTGATGAACTAAAACTACATAAAAAAAAACCTAAAACTGAGTGTGACATTGTAGTTAACTGGAGTAAACTAAAAACTAGACTTAAGAAAAAAGAAAGAAACTATGATATTGCATACTTTGGTTTCCTTTATTATTTGTCTCAATACAACAACCACATGGAGCCTTTGGCGCATATCCTCATTTAGACTGGCATGTCTGTGTGACACTGTCAGGTGTTTTCTTGTATTGTATTTTTGTGCTATTTTGTACTTTTAAATCTTACAACATGACAAAAATTACCCATAATATGTTAACAAAAACTAAAACTATTTAACAACAACAACAAAATAAAAAGCTAAACTTAAACAGAACATTTTTAAACAATAAAAACTAAAATGAAACAAGCAAACACATCCTGGAAACTAACTGTAAGATGAAGTGAAAACATAAGTTGAAAACTAAATGAAAATAAAAACGAATGGAAAATACAAAACTGTAATAGCTCTGCTGAGTAGTCATGACGTAGGAATAAGTGACAAGTCACACAGACAGAGGTGGACTGCTGAGGTAATTTCCTGTGAAAGAAAACAGTTTTTGACTATTAATGAGTAATAGCCTTGGGCATGTAGGCAGAAATCTTGAGAAAAGAAAATTTGTCTGTTTGAAAACAGACCTTCTGCAGCTCCGCTCTCTATGTTCTAAGCATCTCCCATACCATGAGTGTGGGCACATACAGTCATGGTAAAAAGAAAGTGCAATGTCAATTATAGGACATAATTAAAAAATATCTTGTCCTTACCAGGTCTTAAAATGAGGTAAATACAACCTCAGATGAACAACAACACTTGAAATATTACGTTGTGTCATTATTTATTTAACAGAAATGAAGCCAAAATGCAGAAGCATCCTGTGAAAAACTAAGTAAACCCCATGATTCAGTAGCTTGTAGAACCACCTTTAGCAGCAATAACTTCAAGTATTAGTTTTCTGTATGATTGTATCAGTCTTTCACATCATCGTAGAGGAACTTTGGCCCACTCTTTTTTACAACATTGCTTCAGTTCATTGAGGTTTGTACAGCTCTCTTAAGGTCCCACCACAGCATTTCAGTCAGGTTGAGGTCTGGGCTTTGACTGGACCATTGCAACACCTTGATTCTTTTCTTTTTCAGCCATTCTGTTGTAGATTTGCTGCTGTGCTTGGGATCATTGATTTGCGTTAAAATTTTATCAGAAGTGGGGCTTGTCCCAACTTAGCTTCACAAATACATATAAAATTGAAATAAGAAAAACTGAGACATTCTTTTGATGTTCTCAAGAAATCACAAATTAATCATAATCCAGATGTCCTTCCAAAACCCGGGACTCAATTCATGCATGCTGTTGAGGGAATTTTTGAGCCTCGGTGAGATATGCAGTCTTGACTGCTTTTTTTTTTCTTTATGGTCTCTAGTATCTCTCTAGTATCATATTATTTTATGTAGAATAGTGCAACTGTTATTAAATTCATTGCAAACTGAGGAAACTAAGTCAGTAAGTTTTAAAGCAGAGAATTAATTTATATGCCTTTAACTGAAGCCTCAGTGGGTTGGAATTTATTACACTAAAGTTTATGTATAAAGTTGATATTCGTTCTTGGAGAGCCCTCAAAAGTTGTCTTTACAGACTTTATTTCCTTTCTACCAAAGCCAAAATTCAAAGTGGATTATATTCTGAGACTTTGCCAACTGTAAAGGGACTTTTCTAATCCTTGGTTAAGACAGTCGATTCCAGTGTGAAAATGTGAATAATGCGGTATGTTGAGCGATGCAATGTGACACAATACGGATCCAAAGTCTCACTGAGATTTACACTGACAAATCAAAGGAAAAACCTCATAAAGTGCCTTAGTCGTAAGGTGTCAGGCTACCACGTGCCACAACAACAGCTTCAGTGCATCTTGGCATTGATTCCCTGGAATGGTACTGAAGGATGAAGCTCAGTCCTTCCAAAAAATGCTCCCTCATTTGGTTTTTTTGACGGTGGTGGGTGAGGTCTGTCTAAAATACTCTCCCAAAATCTCTCACGGGTGTTCACTCGCTTTAAGATCTGGTCACTTGTCATTTTCATACTCATCAAACAATTCTCTGACCCTTTGTTCCCTACAGATGCATTGCCATCCAGAAGAGGCTACTCCCATCAGGACAGAAACATTTTATTATAGGATACAGTCATGTGAAAAAAGTTTTCACAGCACTCTATGCAGTCCTGTGAAAAACTAAGTGCACCCCATGATTCGATAGCTTGTAGAACCGCCTTTAGCAGCAATAACTTGAAGTAATCATTTTGTCTATGACTTTATCAGTCTCTCACATCGTTGTGGAGGAATTTTGGCCCACTCTTCTTTACAAGGTTGCTTCAGTTCATTGAAGTTTGTGGACATTTGTTTATGCACAGCTCTCTTAAAGTCCTGCCACAGCATTTCAATCAGTTTGAGGTCTGGACTTTGACTGGGCCATTGCAACACCTTGATTCTTTTCTTTTTCAGCCATTCTGTTGTAGATTTGCTGCTGTGTTTTGGATCACTCTCCTGTTGTGTGACATTATTTTAGCGAGTCTATAGCTGTTGGACAGATGGCCTCACATTTTACTCTAGAATACTTTGGTATACAGACGAGTTCATGGTTGACTCAATGACTGTAAGGTGCCCAGGTCCTGTGGCTGCAAAACAAGCCCAAATTATCACCCCTCCACCACTGTGCTTGACAGTTGGTATGAGGTGTTTGTGCTGATATGCTGTGTTTGGCTTTTACCAAACATGGCGCTGTGCATTATGACCAAACATTTTCACTTTGATCTTGTCTGTTCAAAGGATATTGTTCCAGAAGTCTTGTGATTTTACATCTTGATTCAGATGTAATTTTCCAAACCTAAGCCATGCTCCCATGTTCTTTTTAGAGAGAAGAAGCTTTTTCCTGGCAACCCTTCCAAACAAGCCATACTTGTTCAGTCTTTTTCTAATTGTACTGTCATGAACTTTAACCCTTTACATGCTAACTGAGTCTGAGATGTAGTTTTTGGGTTTTTTGTAGTTTCTCTGAGCATTGCACAGCCTGACCTTGGGGTGAATTTGCTAGGACATCCACTCTTGGGAAGATTGTGGCATTTGTTAGCACCAAGCTGAATTCTCCAGACTAGCAAACTGCCAAAAACATCTGCTTTTACAGAGGTGCTCACACTTGCTGATGATCAGTTAATGAAGTGCATCTGATTAGCAGCACCTGGCTGCTACTTACCCTCTTAATTCCTATGGAAGCAGTAAGGGTGTACTTAGATTTTCAAAGGACTGCACAGAGTCCTGTGAAAGCTTTCTTTTTCACTTGTCTAAGTGAACAAATTGACTCAAACCACACCAGCACAATGTCCTTGACGGCATAACAGAACTACTAGATCACTATGGGCTCAGGGGATCAGGGGTTTTTCTTTAATTTGTCACATGTTTGTAGGTGTATTATTGTGAGCTCATAATCGGTAGGTGTTATTGACCAGTGACCTTGTCTACTAGCTACTATGCACTCATTAACAGATCTGTTGAAATGCCTGGAATGAAATATCATCCATCCATCCATTTTGTTAACCACTGAGGGGAGCTGGAGCTTCTCCCATCGGTCATAGGGTGAGTGACAGGGTGCACCCTGAATACGTTGCCTGTTCACCACTTATCTTAATTTAAAACTAAAATTACATTATACAGTTGACCTAACTACATGAAATTATGGTGAACCAAATTAGTGAATCCATGTCACACTAGTTACTGAAGACTGGCTGCTGCGCTGGAAAATTATAAATTCTGGATCACTTTTTCATGTGGAAAAAATAAAGAGAAACTGCAGCTTGTTAACCTATCAGCTTAACTGTTATAAAGAACCAGCAGTTCATTGTCTAATTAATAACAGTATTCTTTGTGTGACCTCTCCTCAGCCTTCACCAGAGTCCATGTTCTGTCTCAGCTCTTTTGGCAAAAACACTATCCAACTCAGCCCAAAGGAAGAATACCAGACATGAGCTAAAATAGACATTTAGCCCCGCAAATAAATTGAGAAAAACGAAGCTCTCATCCAGAATACACTTGCTTCCCAAACAGAGTAGTCAGCTGGGGTTTTTGGTTTTAAACCAAACATGGAAAGAATACGGCCATGCAGAAATGCAGCATTAGGTCAGTGTCCTCCTGATGTTTGGATTGCAATTAATGATTTACTTTAATCATAAGAGTTGAGAGCAATTTAAAACGTTCCATGTTGTTGACTGTAATAGACTGTTTTGGACTTGTTCGGTGTGTTTTGATGAGCTTAAGTTGAGGACAACAGATGCTTTCATTTACTGTTGAAATCAGACTTCCTGTATGTATGATATAGGGATATTGTAAGCCTATATAAGTTATATTTCGTTATGAATTGTGCTGTGGGGAACACTCCTTCAGCAATTGCTGAGAAGATGGGCACAAATGGAAATAATTTCTAACTGGCTGAAAAATTCAAGCTGATCCATAACGGTATGACTCGACCTCATAATTCAAACAAAAATATGCTTTGCATTCAGTCTGATCAAACCTGTAACAGCTGATATTGTTTGCACGCCTGACCTAACTTCAAGAAAATCAGCATGAGGGAATATGAACATTAATGGTGGACGTCACTACTATGAAGGATACTGTGTGTCTTGGAAGGCAAAATCCATTAGCATGCATGCAACAACCTGGTCTGTCAGGTTTGTGTCTGAAAGAGTAATGACTCTGGCTGCAGCTCTCGCCAGTAAAAAAAGTACCTCTGCTTAACCTCTTCCACTTAAAATCCAAGATATGTGTCCCAGGGCAGAAAAAAAGACAATGACAGCCTTGTCAGCAGTGAGGTGTTTTCTAAGTAATGACTCGACACGTTGAGCCAAGATTAATCTGCACGCAGGTGTCTGGAGAGGATGTATCACGTTAGTGATCTAACAGGATACACTGCTAATGTTGTGTCTATGAAATACTCTGTGAGACAGTTAATGAGTCAGGGGGTAACAAAGTTGTTTTAAAATGATTTGTTGGTGTTATATTTTGTAAACGATGAGAGGAAAATACAGTGAGCTGTTTTTCTACTGTTTTCCCCCCATGCGTTAAAAGACAAAATACTTCATCCACATAAAAATATATAATGATCCATGAGCAAGATTTGTCAAGCTCAGCTCTGCAGGTACTGTTAAATGCACATAAGTAGGACTGATTGTGAAGAATTTAGCTTGAGGAATTTGTGAAGTGAGAAGATGGATGCTACAAGGGTCAAGTCAATGAGATCCTGATTTTGCAAAAGTATAAAGTAGATGAAAAGGAATAGATACAACAAAGAGTTTAAACAGATAGAACTAAGTAAAGGACAGGTGGGTCGTAAGCTTCTTCTTGAAAGTATCAACAGTGTTCACAGATCTTAAGTCCAAAGGAGCTACAACCTCTAAAGCACAATCTCCTTTGGTCCTTAGCTTGGACTGGGTACCACCAGCAAGCTTTAGTCAGTAGACCTCAGAGTCCTGCTAGTTACAGTACACATGGATGTGAAAGCTCACTATGACAGAACAGCATCTGACCATAAAGAGTTCTGAAAGTGATCACCAAAATCTTGAACTGAACCTTAAAGTTTATGGGGAGCCACTGTAAAAAGTGGGACCTTTTGGAGGACCTGATGAGAAGCCTCGCAGCACCATCCTGGACCGTTTGTAAGGCGATCCAGGGATGATTTGCTCAGGCAGAGATATAATTAATTGCAATAATCAGATTGAGATGCAATGTAGTACCTAAGACAGGCAATGTACATCCAGATTCCTGATGGCTGGGAGAAGATGAGATGGGTCCAAGATTCTCAGTCACCATGGGGACAAAGTTATCAGGGGCACAATATAAGAACAGCACAGTGATATCACTGACTGAAGCCCCTTGAAGCTGTCCCTGTTGAATGACTGACACTTGCCACTGTCCTGACACACTGTGCTGACTAGCTCCTCGACATTTCTTGGATTCTTTGCACTGTGATTTCTGTCTTTTGTCACACGGGGTGCCAGGCACAGTATACGCTGCCATTTCCCGCCTGTTTATGGAGCCAATGACATTTGAATATGTCGTTCTTATATTTTGTGGACGAATGCGGCTTGATGTTGTTTTTTTTTTTTGTTTGTTTTGTTTTTCTCTATCCCCATGTTTTCTGGATTACTTGCTTAAAAGAAAATCATTGTCACTGCAAGTGTTGAAAGCCAATGAGCTGAAAATTGAAGCCATAGAACACAGGTAATTATCTGGGTATGTTGTTTGCTCTTCCTCAGTCTGTAACAGATAAGTATGCTCTGTATCCATGCAAATGCTTGGCAGACAATTCAATTCCTTCTGGATGGAGGTCTTTCTCTCTCTCACTCTCTCTCTGTATCTCTCTCTCTGTGTGTGTCTCTCTTTCTCTCTCTCTTTGCTGGCAGGAGCGTCTTTGCTGCTGGCAGGAGTGACCAGAATAAAAACAGCAAGACCAGACATAGACGAGGAAATAAAGCAAAGTGATCCATTGAACCAGAGTGTTTGCCCTCTCCTAATTACGTCGAGTCCCGTAGCTTTTCCCTTCTTTTTCCTTTTTTTCATCACTCTTTGAGACTTCGGGGCTAGTGGTAATTAGCTACAAGAGAATAAAACCAGCTGATCGGGAGAGGGGTGGTGCATTTTGGAGCGAGATGGCTAACAGAAACATTCTGTTGCTCTTCTGTGGACTCTTCCTCTTAGCACTGATTCAACCCTCTCATCAAGGAGGTAAGTGTGTACTACAGGTGAATGAGGCCATTATTTATTGCTTCATCAATCAAAGACTTAGAACAGGTGCAATTTTTCTCTGTTCCACTTTGTCCCTCAGACAAAAAACTTAACATCCTCAGTCATTAAAAGTTTTGTTGATGCTTGTCAACCACAAGGCATCAAGAATTACAGACTTATTTTAAAGGATACTTTTATATAATAAAGAAAACATATATTAATGTGTTATTTATATCAGATGTTAAATTTGTGCAAATTCTTATGAAATAAAAAAAGTGAATTTAAAAAGAGAGTTCTGCAGTTACATTGCTTAGTATATTTGGTTTGAAGATTTAATGATGATTGATATTCATTTTGATCTTTTTGAACCTTTACTGAATCCCTGTATAGTAGTAATCCATCACACCACACTCTACAATAAATAGAAATGAGTTCTTATTTGCATAATATTTGCATAAAATGTATGTGTCCATTGCTGGTAAGTTCAAAGTGGGCTTCATTACAGTAAAGTTACTTTCTATAGCTTGACTAGACATTTGTGTCCCGTGAGTCTAAATAGTTAATGGGTTTTAAAAGCCACCTTTTTATCTTAATGATAATGCTCTGCTGTCATATCATTATCATGTGTGCAATATAAATATAAATCCAAACTTGCTTCACATGCATGTGTTTTAATGCATTTCAAACACTTAAATTGGCTCCTACATGCACATCTATCCATATGTGCGTATGTCTGTGTCTGTGTATGTTTACATGGCTGCAGATCCTATCCAAAAATATGTAAGAAAGAGGAGGTTCCAGCTGGCTCTTCTTTCTACTCAGGAAAAAACACATAGTTTAAATTCACTCCTGATGAACTCCTGCGTTGGACAGACTGAACGTGAGAGTGACTCTAAAAGCTTTCACCAGCTCTTGCAGCAGTGTGTGTACAGATTTGAGAAGCGAGTTTCAAGTGCAGTTTGTAGTTGAGCCTTATCAGTTTCAGACAGAAGGGGAGAGAGTTTGTGAGTGTGCCTTTCCTCCCACTATCATTCAGCTTGTGAGTTTACTTTTTCTCCTCTTTCTGCATTGCTTTGATTGCCTCTTGGTCTGGGTTTTGGCTGAGGTTGAGTTATTCATTCCCCAACTGGAAAACATGTCAAGCATCTGGGACTGGGTATGCTGTAGTTCATTTGTTGTTGTATTTATTTGCTTAAAAGTCACAGCTGTTTATATTCCTTATCTTCCAGTGTCCAAATGTCCTTTTAGATGCATTATGGCCATGCTGTTAGAGTCCTAAAATAAATATTTTGCCCATATAAAGTCTCACTTTTTCTAGCTGTCTTCATCAGATTGCAGAATTTCTTTATTCTGTCTGGCTCATAGCACATTTATCATTCCTCCTCTGTGCCAGCCGCATTTCAATTGAGATTTTGAGGTGCTTTCAGGAAAAATATATAGCAGGTAAAGGAGCCAACAAATATCAATATTGGCTTAGCAGCACAACTTTGATCTCAAGATGAGTGTTGAATCCATCCATTTCAGACATTTCTGTGGTGCTCAAACTAGTTCCATCTGTGTCTGTGCACCCTAACCTGAAAGAAAAACCTCCTGGGTATGGTCCAGGGGTAAATTATCTGTGAGTAACATGAACCTCATTAACACCCAATCCACCCATTTAATGGCTCTGCTCAGAAAACGCCTTTGAATTATGGTGAACTGACAGACCTGTCTGAATACCTTCCATCAACAAATGTAAATGAATAATGATCCCAGAGGAAACATATGCAGTTACTATAGTTTTTTTGTTGGTTCTCCCTCATATGATGAAAGAGGCAAACCTACTTCAAATTCTACAAACAATATGCTTCATAGATACAGTGAGATGTTTTTTTTTTTTTTTAAATAACTTTGTGTTGACAGCTTCTCCTCAGTGACATCTATTTTTCACTGCTCCACTAGCAACAGTTTAAGTATCTCAAGTATCTCATCCCATATATCGCATTCATGCAGATAATAAAACAATGAACTGATTTGTGCCAAGTTATGAGCTTGGCTTCAAGGACAGACGCAGTTAATGGCACACCTCTGATAGGCAGAAGTTGGCTCTGAGCTCGGATAAAAAGGAAAAAAATGGCCGTCCTCTTCCTTCAAAGTCTCCAAAGAATTCAGGACGTTGTGATATTTTTTCTTTACTGCTGCTGGAAACCAGTTTGCCTCATTTGGCATTAGCCAGGATCAGCCTTGAGGAATTTAATACATTAATCAGTGACAGTCGCCTGGCTCTAGGTAAAGTTAAATGCATTGCAGAGTGGATGCCATGCACTAGCCAAAACACTAGTGTTGAATTGCAGCAGTACCCAAGCATTACTGGTAGGTACCTAAACTTGATACACAAAGCAAGTGGTGCTTCAGACTTTATTGGTAGCATGTGCTGTGAACACCTCTTTGGCTCCAATCCCTCCTCTGGCGAGGTGGGGTGCCAACCACAGTATACTGGATTAATGTGACATATAGGCGCTCCCAGCGCTCAACAACTCTACACTGCAATTACAGAGACAGTCTATTTGAAGTACCGTCTGAACAAGATACAGCTTTTTTTTTCCAGCAAGGTTTTTCTTCTGCTTCCTTCTAGCTGGAGCCACACAAGCATTTTAATTTGTTGACGCTGAGTGGTTTGGTGTAATTTCCAGTGAGGTGACTTCATTCAGTACACATTTGGGTAGAAGCTGTTTGGTTATAAGCACTGATTGGTTTGTTATTGTGAAAAAAATTTTATTCCATGTATACATGTACTACTCTGGCGCATTTCCTCAGAAAGTGTTAGGAGATTGTACAATTCCATCTATGTTTTGCTGTTTTACATCAAAGCACTTTGCCTGGCTGGAAAGTCACTCTTTGCATCAATGCTAAGAGCCAGAAGCGATTACTAACATGTTGGCTAAAAGGTTTTCCTATCTCAGTTATTTACTGTAACTACTGTTAAGAAGGTTACACAAATCAGAAGTTTAGGATGGGTGAGTTGTTTTAATACACATCGTGTAATTCAAAGAAGAATGCACTGCTAATGTCTGGGGAACAACTTCCTCCACATCTTTTTTTTTTTTCATTCACAGTCTTGCCTTTATAAACCCAGTGGACTGTTTATTACAAACCAATTCTTTTTTTGACTCACTGCTTTGCAGTCCAACATGTTTATGACTTAAATGCCTACAGGTTTTGCATAGTAGTCAGTTCTCACCACTGCTACAAAAACATATCAATAATTTGTTTAGCTCTTACTCTGTGTATAAATGTCAGTCTTAGCATCTTCCAGTCAGATGTTTGGTCTGCAATCAAGCAGTGCCAAGTGTTCAACAAAGAAGCACATTATCTCCGATGATTCATTCCAGCCACTATGCAAGCAGCCCTCACCAGGCTGTGAGCTGGTAGGTGCAGTCTCACTGGGCCAGCAATCTGAACTGGCTCCAGTCAGGAATGTTTTCATCTTCGGCTGCCACGGCTGACGTCCAACATCTTTTAGGTTTACAAACAACATGACAGCATGAACACAAAGTTGGAATATATTTTTTAATTAAAAAGCCATAACTGAGGGTGAACTGATGAGAGAAGACGGTAATAAAATCGAATTCTAATCAAATACATTACATTAGCTTAATCAAAATCCTCTGGCATTAAACAGTGTATCCTGCGTTGTATTACGTTTTTTTGTGCAAATTGATATTAGGTTTTTGGTTTTTTTGGTTTTTGTTTGGGGGGGGGGGGGGAT
>VUQI01062650.1:8439-25363 GCA_015106735.1 Paratilapia polleni | reverse complement strand
CTCCCCCATTTATTGGTTTTTTTTTTTTTTTTTTTGTTTTCTTTTTTAATTGTTTTTTTTTTTTTTTTGGTTTGGGGTTTTTTTTTTTTTTTTTTTTTTTTTTTTTTTTTTAATTTTGAAATGTTTAAGTGCAGTTTAAGCTTCATCCTCTGAAATAAAACCAAGTCATTACAGGCAAAGAGAGGGCAAAAACCAGATCCAACATCTCCCTTCTGTCTGACACATAGATGTGTCACCCAGTTCTGGTCAGCTCAGTTGCAAGGAGCAGCAGAGGTCAGGCTGTGTACATAACCTCACAGTAAGTGTACTGAGTGGGAGGAGGTATATTTGAGTTATTGAAATGGATGTCCTTTAAGACATTTTTTTTCACACCTGTGTCATTTTTGACATAGCCTCATCTCCTTGCTTCTCCAACCCCTCCACTGTGTACGCTGTTGATGTTCAGTGCTGGGGCTCAGACATTAAAATGCGGCAGCCATTCCGGCCCTCAGTCCCTGCGGTAATTGGAAAGCCGTCAGCAAGCCGTTGTTTCGATAGAGAGAGAGGCAGAGAAAGAGAAGCTGGGTCAGATGAGGAGAGCAAGAAAAGCAATAGAGAGTGGAAGCGAGAAAGAGACAAATAAGGCTTGAAATCAGGAAAAGAGTAGACAGAAAGATTTAGAAATAAGGGGAAAGGCCATAGGAGGCTATTGTGAATGATTGAATGAAGGCTATAAAGTGACTGATATGATATGCTGAGGGAGAAATGGCAGAGAAAGAGTGAAAGAGACTGAAAGTGATGAAGAGGTTTAGAGATTTCTTGTCTTTTAAGTAAATGTTGCATCAGGGTCCTAGTTCAGGGCACAATAAAACCACTTGTTACAGTAAACAACCAGTCTGTTGTCTGTATTTGCAACAAGCACATTTCAGGTCAGCAAAATTCTGCATTAAACATCTTGTTTTATTAATTCTGCATTTGTGATTAATATAGCAGTATTACATTTGTTTTTGATCTATGTTGAAGCTCTGACAACACAAGAGACAGAATGATGCTGAATGCAACTTACACAGCAGTGGCAAAGAAGTGATGAATGAAGACTAGGCGGAGCTCTGCTGCTGCTGCTGCTGCTGTATTAGAATTCACCGCCAGAGAGAGAGTGAGAGAGAGAAAAGGAAAGAGAGAGAATGAAGATGCAGTAGCGAGAAATGTTGAGAAGGAGAGGGACAAGAGGGTGAAATGAAGGCGAGAGAATGGGAGAGAGAAGGAAAGGATTCGAGGCAAGGGGCAAGAGGGAGGAGCGACAATTAAACCAAATGGGCTGGAGCTTTTTGACCCCCGCCCCACTGCACACAAGCACACACACGCACACATACACATACTATCACAGCCTGCCTCAGGGAGCCATGGTGCATGCACGCACGCGGGCAGACAGGCAGGAGATCAATCGTGCTCTGGGACAAATGTGTATGTGTGTGTCAGCGATGTTTTAGCGACATGCTGGTGGCAGCATGTGCCATGCTAGTGGAGGTGCGGTGTTAGCGTGAGTAGAGGGGGCTGTCTGTGTATGTGCCTGTGCGCACAGCTAGAATGCACATAGAGGGCTTGTGGTGTGTGAATGTGAGCGAGCCATCAAAGGGGAGGGGAGCCACGGAGCACAGCAGCAGCAGCAGTAGCAGCAGCATTGCCAGAGTGTGTGTGAGCGTGTGTGAGCGAGTGTGTATGTGTGAGGGGTGGAGGGGAGAGGAGAGGCAGACGCGGCGGGACTCCCGGGAGAGGGAACGGGAGTTGGGGAGCAAACCCAGCCTCTCTCCTCCACAGCAGGAGAACCAGGACCCAAGGACGAGGCAAGATCTGTAGCCCAGCCTGGAGCATCTGGAACTGGGGACGTATGGGGGATTTCTTTCCCTCTCTGTAGGGGACTTCTACTGGACCCCCAACTCAGGATGTGTTGGACTAAGGGGGGGGGACTTCCAGACGGATCTGGCAGAACCACACAGAAAAGGAAAAGTGCAGTTCCTCTTACCATTATGTATTTCTGCTTCTGCCTCGATTAGGATGCGAGGGAGAGGGGAGAGATAGGAGGAGGAGGTAAAAGAGAGCAAGGAGGATATTGTCTTTGCTATTAAGGAAGGAAGAGAAGGAATAAGAAGAAGAGGAAGGTGAGATAGTGGCTGTGAGGAGTGTTCTCTCCACTCATGACTCCCCCGTGGAACACTGACTATTGACTGTTGATTGGCAGGTGCTGGGGCTTGTTTATGAATCCCTCCCTGGCCACCATAACAACCAGGGGGTGTCACCAGGTTTCTGTCCCGCTGACGAACATGTCGGTGACCACGGGCTTCAGTTACCAGCTCCCTGGAATCACCACAGTGACATATGTGTTTGTTTACAGCCCTGGTTCTGTGCAGAGAGACCCAAGCCCACCTCATCACACGCCTCCAGCACTGTCAGGCTCCCGCGGGCCCAAACGGAAACTCTATAGTGCTGTCCCAGGACGTACCTTCATTGTGGTGAAGCCCTACACGCCACAGGGGGAGGGAGAGATCCAACTCAACCGTGGAGAACGGGTCAAAGGTAGGATGTCTGCTACATGTTTGATTAGCTCACCAAAACAACTACTGTTACTACTACTAAGTAACACTACTGCTGTTAATATATTGTATTTCATAGCATGTCAGCAACTTATCATCATCATCGATGTTTAGGATCTCCTGGGATGTCCATAACTACATGCGGCTTGCATGAGTATCAAAGTTGGGTTTGTTGCAGTTGAAGAAAAATCAAACATTCCTGTGCTCTCATATCTTCTCAGAAACAGACCAAACCATTACTTCACTATGATTTTTGTTGCATAGCAGTTATGTAATCTTTCACTCTGGAAGTCATTTCAGTGATGTTTGAGTTTGACATTTGAATTATCATTTCATTAACTTTTTTAATGTGCTGTTTTCTGCTTTACACAGAGGTGCAGTGGTTTTCCTTTCATGTGTTTATGTGTGTGCTTTTGTCTCCATTCATGCTTCACTCAAGACTATGACTGTAATGACGTAGAAGGTAAACGCAATAATATTCTTCTCATCCTGTACCCTCTCCCGCACACCACAGTGTGTCAACCCTACACCTACAGTGGAGCAAGTAGTTCTTGGCCCTGTTTGAATCCACTTGAGACGTGTGTAGAATCTTAGTACAAATTTGTGATTACTTCAAGGAGAGGGCATGCAAATTCAAACAGGTCCCGTGTGCTATTGGTTGTTGGTTTGCATACATATATTGTGTTCTTCCTCCTCTCTTAAAGTGCTTCCCCCTGAACGCACAACTGCTTTTCTCCCGTCTCTTATCTCCTGTCCGCAGACGCCCAGCTCCACATTGACCCCACATCCCTACATCCTGCCACTTCACATACATCACCATGGATCAAACCCACATTAGCTTAATGGAAACAGTTCCCTCATGTCCTTAGAAAGGCCGGAGAGAGCAGGGCAACACTCATGATGAGACCTCTTATGTTCCTTTCAGATCTACAGAGGCACAGGAAGTACAGATTAAGGGTCAATTTGGCATTTCAATTTGGATTTTGTGCAAACAACCAAAACACACACATGCCCACACACACATACATGCTGGGCATGCACAAACACACACACCTCTTGCCTCTTATTCCCTCCTTCTTAAAAACATTCAGTACCAAGTCATACAAGCACTAGTTTAAATCCAGTGACGTGACCCCTTCTCTGTCCTTATACATACAGAAGTATTCACTGCTTCCAAGATGTTTTCTATCTTCAAGCGTCCCTGACAAACTTTTTTTCAGCAGACCTCCTCCTGTATGCTTTGATGCCTCCTTTTCATAGTATTATGTCTGTTTTATGGAAAAACTGCTGCTGTTTAAAACCAACTGTTTTTGCTATAGAAAACCGAGTGATACATCATTTTATGAAACAGTGATGCATACTGAGGTTGACACAAATGTTATTGTAAATGTGATGACTCAACAGCCTAGTATGCCTCCATCCACTGAATGGATCTGCTGTCACTAGCTTTTCTGTCAGTGCAACCAAATCCATAACCCCGCCACTATTGTGAAAACTCACAGTTTTGCCGTTATTTCATGTTAGCCATGCAGGAAACGAGCTTACTGTTGCATGGCTGCCAGCACCATGGCCCAGCCAACTAAACCATCTGGCTCTGTTACGCAACACTGACCATCATAACCATAAACTGTGTTGCGTTTACTGTTCTTCTGTAGTCTGTGGATATAAATTGAGAAATACGACACTGATGTCCAGTCCTGGTAGTTAAGTTTTAAAGTAGAAGGGGTTGTTTTACAGTATTTGTTTTTTTCCCTGCATAGATGAATTTTTGGTTTTAGCCAGAGTTCAAGGAAAACCACCAGAAATTATTTTTAAACAGTTTTGTTAATCTGGGTTTCATTTAATTAAGTGTAATTCATATTTTTGTTGAACAAATGATCAGAAATGACAAGAAAATGAATAGCTTTTTATCAAATAAGGTAACACAGACTCATTCTGTACTCTACTATCATGTCACCCCACAATGTCAATTTTTTAGTGAACAGATTATTTCTGTGAAGTGTATTTTTTTATAATCTTAAAAGGGAATAACCAGTTCTCCTGGTGCAAGGAGAGGCTCAGCTTGGGAAGCCTTTTTCTTTAGGGATGTATGACCTTTGGTTTGATACATAATGGATTTTAATCTAATCTACATTCATAAATGAATGAGTTGCTAATAGTAGTAGGGCTCTTTAACAACGGAGGACAAAAGGAGGTAAGGCAAGTGAAAGAGATGCAGGAAGATAGGATGATTTTTTTTCTTTATCTTTTCTTGTCCCATCCTCCTGATTATGGTGACAGATCAACAACATCTACACCCTCAGCGATGCTAATTATCCCCAAGTTAAGAATTTGCATGTACAGTATGTGAAGTAAAAATCCACATTATTATTTGTTCTCTGAAGCTAACTAAGGTACTGCTTTGGACTACTGACGTGTTGATGATTCAGTTATAGTTAGATAATTAACTCCCGCCCCAATATCCAACCACAAACTAATCTTTGTCCTCCTGTTAATGTCTGCACATCCTTGTTAATCACCTGCTATACCAGAGGAGCATCTCTATGATGAGATCAGGCTGGGTAAATCTTACTAAATGATGTGTGTGTTTGTGTGTCTGTGTGAGTAAGAATCTGGGTAGCATCCATGGTTACATCAGTAATCATTAGCTTATACATGTAACTTTTTATTAGCTCACCTGTAAGACTGCCAGCCTATTGAGGTGTAGATTATTGTATGCTGTACAAGGAAAGAGTTTGAAACATTATTTAGTTAACGAGGATCCGATTATTTTTTTCTAACTGGACTCATGCTGTTGTTCTCGGCAGCAGACTGTAGCATGTAGTATTCCCATTCAAGTATATGTCTGTCACCATTTCTTCATCTATTCTATATAAGTGTCTAATCTGGAAAAACTAAGAATTGTATCGACAATGTATCAATTTCTTGTCTCCTGTCACTTTTAGTGAACGATGACTGTCTGGACTCAGATGGTAAATACAACAGATCTGTATAGCAACACTTCCCATAGCCCGTAGTTAAATGCAAAAACCATAGCTTGAGTAAATGATTACAAACAATATCATGTCACTTATATGTATACACAAGTAATTATTATTAGTTTTTTTGCACTGCAAGATACTCATTGGAAATTCTTTAAAATAAGTTTCAAACTGTAATAAAAACAAAGAGGGCTTTCAGGAAGAGTGAAGTGTCTTCCTTAATTACTTTTTTTTCCTGGCAGTGTGCAAATTAAAATGCAACAAAAATTCAACAATCTTTTCTGTGACCTGTTAGGATTCACAATACAAGTTAGCAGAAATATAAGTAGTTCAGGCTGCTGCTTTTATATACAGCAGTGACATGATATCAGATAGTCTTAGGAACTTCAGTCTAGTCAATACATACGTTTAGTTTTGCAAATTGTGCTGTTATTGATGTGTTTACTTGTGCCATTTACAGTTCTGAAGTTACAGTTTTATCAGCTAGGTATTGATACATGTGATGGTTTATAGCTGACACTCCATGCAGTAAGGATACTGATGATTACTCTATTGACACTGATGATGAACATGATGAACATGAAGGTAAAATGATATTTTACTTTTTGAAAGAAGGATGACAAAGTGTTTAAACTCATAAAACATTAAGGAGACACAATTGTGTACCATTCTGTTATCAGAAATAAATAATATGACCACTGGAGGACTGTGTTCAGTATCTGTTGGCCTCACTGAGTGGAAATCTTTAGGTGTTTTTATCGAATTTTGCGGTGTTGATTTGTGGCATTATCTGATTAAAAAAATCTCCAAGATTGCAATAATGTGCAAATTTAAAGTCACAATTCCACTTTTTCATCCTTCACAATTATTTAATACATGTATTAATACCGCCCATGTGCAACAGTAGATGAGACCTAGTTTCAGTGCTAATGGAGTCACATTAGCATGTGTTTTATCATAACTAGTTTCTTATCCATTGTGATGATTTGCTTAGAAAAACTCCAGTTCCTCACTATGTGATTGTCAGTCTCTTGCTCTGTTGTCTGCAATCAATGTCTCTAGATAGCCTTCTTCTAGACAAACAGTCCCTCTGTCCCACATTTAGCAGGGTCATCCACATCCAGCCCTCCAAACAGACTGTTAGTCCTAGGTAATGAGAAGTGTTCATCCTTTGTCACTCGCTGACTGTTACTTGGTACCATGTTGTGTTTGAAGGCGCGTTTTTGATTGTGGATCACTGTTCTTGTGTCAGTAATGGTGGTTAAAAGAAATTCATTTTTGCAGGGTTGATCAGATATTGTGGTCTGCCTGTGTGTATGTTTGTATTCAGTCATAGTCTATGTGTGTGTGTGTGTGTGTGTGTGTGTGTGTGTGTGTGTGTGTGTGTGTGTGTGTGTGTGTGTTTATCTGTGTGCAAGTGAGTGTGTGTGTGTGTAGTGCTGCCCTGGCCTCGTATTCATGTCCCCCTCATTAGCCAGTGGTGGGGTGGTGACATCCTGAGCGACTAGCCCTTCAAACACACACACTTCCTCTTCACACCGGCGACTTCACCGCACTGCAGGAAACTGCCCAAAGACAAATAACTAACAGCCGTGTTTTGAAAGACATGTTAGAAAATGAAAGAAGGAAAAGCACAGTAAAAAGAGTGGTGTTCCACTGCTTACACGGACATCAGCAGAAAAAAGAAAGAAAGAAAAAAGGAGACAGAAACATAAAATTAAAATTATATAATCAGACTAAAGTGTTTCAATTTAATCTGCATAACAACAATTGTATTTACAATATATATTATTTTCCCAGTGCCGTAAGCAGCTAATCACACACACCCCACACGCATGGCTGAGCTTAGTTCACATTTTGAATCACCACGCTGATTTATTCAATATGAATAAAACCTACATAAATCTTGCTGGCCTGAAATACCTCATGAATCTCCTCAATGTTGCATGTTGACATTTTCTATTCAGATTACCGGTATTTTATTGATTGCTTTGTCAAAAGCAACTTGCATTAAATAAAGAACAACAAAAGGAAATGAACACTGTATTTCTTTGATTTTTACATGCCCACACAAGAGTAAGAGAGGTCCCAGGGAAAGACTCAGCTCCAGTAGATTTCACCACTCATCCCTCTGATAAAGCGAGAGCAGATGGCTCTGCATTTCTATCGCTCCTCTGCACAGACACACACATATAAAACACACTCCATGCTTCCATATGATACAGAAACCCTTTTTTTATTACTTCCACGATAGCATCTCTGCATCGCTCTGTGTCCTCTACATCATTCGGGCATTCACCATGGCGGTGAGGCGGCTGGCTCCTCAGGACAAACAGGAAACAGCTGACATGGAGCCTGTGAGTGATGCTCACATGATGCTTATTGATCGCTGTTTGCCCCAGGTCTTGCACACAGAGTCAGGGTCAGTGCTTTCCCCATAACGCTGGTCCTGCAGGGCATTATTGCACAGCTACAGAGGTTCCTGCCTGACCTGAGATACACATGATCAGGGCACAATATTTTTTTGGAAAGATAACATATATACTAATTAAAAATTATAATTTATTATAAGAATATTAAGACAGTAAGTCAAAGAGTGTGTGTCCGTGTAAAGAATCAGTTGATGGACTTCCTCAACTGCCTGACAAAAAGAGAGGAAAATGATGGAATTAAATACATGGCTATTGGTTTTACGCACTCCGCAATAATCTACAGTGCGTAAAACAGAAAAAAGAAGTATTTACTAACTAGCTTGAGTTATCATTCAGATTTCAATAAAAATGAAACGGACGTGCTGGGTGATGCAATTGCTGAGAAAAAAAACTATTTTGAAACGCCAATTGGAACGAGTTTAAAGTAAAAAATGTTGTGGACGTCATATCTCCCTGGTTGGCGCTTGGGTAAATATAGTGGGGACCACAGCATGAATGGGACCTTGTACATCCTCCCACTTCGTCAAACTAGATGGACTCTTAATAGAGCACGCATACAGTAAATATACCAGTAGCTGTGCCCACCTTCTTGCTCAGTCTTACTCTCATATTGCTCTCCTGCAGAAATAATGCTGCCTTTACAAAACACATCATCATATACACAAAGACTGAATACCACAGTGCCCGTTCTCAGCGCTGCCTATGTTATCTGGACCTTCTTAACTGGTCTGTAGCAGTAATACCTACATTAGATGGTGTAAGAGCACAAGTTTAAAATTAGGGATAAGTGCTATATCAGTGTCATCTATTCTGGTGAAGCTTTAAAGCTTTTCCAGTCAGGTATCAGACCAAACACTAATACAGAGACATAACCAAGAAAGATTGTGCTCCTTCTGTCCTTGTTCCTTATGATAAGTGATAATCCTGCACAGTATATGAAGTGAACTTGCTCAAAATGTTCCCCAGTTACACAGATTTAGTCTCAGGAGCCTTTTCTGCAAAGACAGTAGCTCCATGAAACCATCTGATTTAGCCTTTGAGCATTCGATTTGCTGCTGGTGAAGAGTTTTAAGTAAGAAAGACAGTCGCAAAGAAGAGGCAGAGCAGGAACGGTGAAGGTAGGGGAATAGGAAGAGGACTGAGAAGCGAGGGCAGAAGAAGAAGAAGCTGTGAGAGACAAAGACGTAAAAGTAGAAGAAGAAAAAGAAAAAGTAGTAATGGGGGAAGTGGTGCGTGTCTTTTCTGCAAATCTCCTCTTTCACCTCTGCTCTCCTCCAGCTCTCCAGCCAGGGCCAGCCAAGAGACACTTCACCTCGCACCCGCACACACATGGAGCCCGAGCCAACACACAGAAACACACACACACACGCAGGGAGGACGCACACACACACGCTTAATATCTCTTTCTCTCTCACATACACACACACACACACACACACACACACTCACAACGGGCATATGAGTGTTTAGCCACCCACTCAGAAAAATAAATGGCAAACGCACAGACACCAACTCTTTAGCACACACATAAACGTCACCGTCAGAGCACACACATGCACACACTTGACACCAGATACATGTATGTATAGACATCCATATGCTGTGTGTGCAACGACCCATCAAAGACAGACATGGAAATAATAACAGCGAGTGTAACCACACACATGTGCACACATTCGCCGATTGTGGGTAATTCTACACATATGCATCAAATCACTGCCTCCAAGTCTCACACAACAGTAAGAAGCAATGCACATGTACCACATATGCAACATGCAATGCGCCTGTACCCCACTGTGTAAAACAACAGCCTCCCACCCCCCTCCACCCAACACACACACACACACACATCGCTATAAATCTATCATTGTGTTAATAGGCAGATTAGCGTGTTCTGTGAACTGCACTGAAGAGGATATTATCTGCCTAATTTCTTCACTCAGACAAAACAAAGCAGAGTATGTTATTCCACAAATATGTCTATCATCATGCCCTGAGCGCTAACAGAATTCACTTCCAACGGTTTGGCATAAACAGACAGCGCTGGGCCGGCTGCACACTGCTTTAACGAAATATATGGAACAAGGGAAAATCAACCAACAGAACTGCAATATTGATCCAAGCAAAAATAAATAAATAAATAAACATGACAAGAAGAGGAGAACAAGACAAGTAGAAAGACAATTTTAAATGGGAAGAAATAAAGTCAGACTTTCAAATTTTCAAGTGAATATTTAGAGAGGTCTATGGAGCCAGCATATTTATAAATAATTTAAAAACCAGTATTAAGAAATAACCAGTGCACAGGTGAGCTTGTAGTTAGAACAAAAAATCAGCATTGCTCATAAAAATATATGTTAAATATTAATTTAATTTACTGACATTAAATTCAAAGTAATTTCAGAATCTTAAAATTGCAAATGTATGCTATGATGAAAAAGAAAGTGCTGCAAATTTAGGAGTGAGTATTTTTATTATTCTAAATTCTAAGAAAATTTTTGGCTTAAAAGCTTCAAAAATGTTTACATTTGTATCATTATTTCTATTGTTGAAACACTGATTATTATTGATTATTTGTTTTGCTCTTTGTTTTGTTTTTTGTTGTGTTATCTAGTTTCTAAATTATATTTCCATATAATCCACCCCTGCTGTGTTCATATGTGGATTAAAGAGTCTCCGTGTGAGATGAAGCAGGCAGTACTGAGAGCAGAACAGAAGTCAGTCAAGCTGTAATGCCACTGTACCTCTTCCAGGTCTCGGCCCATAGTCGACCTGTCGCACTTCAAAGGAAGCCGCGCTACAGCACCCTTGCAAAAAGAAAAGGAAGAGGCTATTTTAGAGATAGTCTTAGACTGAAGATGTACACTATTTTTTCCCCCCTTTGAGGTCTGCACTGAGCCTGGGTGGCAACATCAGCTCCTCAGGTGGAGATGAAGGCACATTTTTACAAGCTTCTCTAATCCTTGACTTGTTCCCACGTTCCTCCGACTTGAAGCGGAGAAGACAATAAAAAAAAAAGACGCGGCCTCCGGCTGCTGTATTGTGGAGGAAATATCCCTGATGAGCCAATTAGACTCGTAGTATCACTTAACGCTGGAGTTTTTAACTTGCAAGGGTCGATATTCATAGCCACGCATGTACAGCAGCGGGTCAATTAAGGCTCCAAATATTATCACTCCGTAATGCCTGGAAATAATTAAACTCCCGACTAATGTTTGTATTTTTTTTCCTCCATAAAAGCAATTAGGAAAGTTCCCTGTTGCAGTGTTTTGTAAAATGTGCACTGATTTTTGAACATTAGGAAGCTGAGAAAATAGGTTGTATTTATTGAATCCATTTCATTGATTTCATTTAAATTGCATGCTGTTTATGCCCTTTCCTGTTGACACTTGCGTGGATTATGGAGGATGTAAATCTCCTGCTATGTGGCTTAGAAAAAAAAGAGTTTGCTCAAAGATTAAAAACCCACTAAGGCCTTTTATGAAAGGTGTAAATTATTCGCCTGCATAAATGCCTTAATATCCAACGTTGTTAATTTCGTTGGATTAGAAAAATCACGCAACGATAAAAAGAAAAAAAAATACTATTGTATGTAGATAGGTTATCAATATGCAATCTAACACTCTACACTTTATAAAACATAAGGAAAAAATTATTTAATTCACCTGTATTTTTCATCTGTTTCTTCAATTCAAACAGCATCGCCTCTAGCCAAATATTTCTAAAGAAAATGCTTCATGTCTTGAAAACATCTGAGTATGAAATAAATACATTTATCAATTACAACCAATAAAATGTATGAAAAATGATTTAAATTCGGCAGCAATATAGAAATAATTTAGTAAATTCAAAGTCGTTTAGATTTAAGTAATTTTCTTCAGGCTGTACAAGACACGTACTGCTTTTTGTTAAAATTGTGATTGTGCTATAAAATACCGTGAAGAAAGAAAAACAGATTGAACCTACTGATTCAGAATTTGATGATACAAAAAAAAAAAAAAAATTCTGCTTCACGTTCTTTACACTCGTCAGTCACGGATGTTTATGCACGAGCTGATCAAACACCTGCTGCAAACCACAGCTTATTTGTGTAATTAACAGTATGAGTTTAAAATAGGAAAATCCCTGCCTTCCTACCAAAGAAACGTTTTCTCATTTCTACAATGCTGCCTTGTGTGTGTGATTTACAAGGAATTCCAAAAGTATTGCCAAATGTTTTGGCTTGGAGATGCCCTGCACCTCATCACAGCCGCATCTCCTGAACGCACTGCGCAAAGTTCTTTTGCGTCTCTATCGATCAGATGGAGATATGATTTGACTAAACAATGATTTTTTAAAAAAAATCCCGCATCTATCATGTCACCTGGTTGATCTTTACGGGAGATGGGGGAGATTTTTTGAAACACAAGCCCATAACGCGTTTCTCTCCAACACCCCAGGGTGCGCCAGGCTCGGCAAACACAAAGTCATTATCGGTTAGATTCCAATAAGGCGAGTCTGTCAAGGAACAGGCTTCCTTCGGAGAATTTATGTCATGCCTACTAAACATGAGGAGATGTCTTCTAAGTGGTGCGAGGAAGGATAAATAACAGCGAGTCCCACAGCTGATTATATTGAAACAACGGTGCGCATTTGTAAAAAGGATTGGGGATGCAAACGTGGGGTCCCAACAGATGCTGAGCGCAGGGGCCTATCCACCTGCTCATACCGGGAGAGGAGGAGAGAAGCGGATCGCTGACCTCTGCAACCCATCCACTAATTCATGTATCAATAGCTCGTATGGTCGTTTCTTTAAGAAAAAATGAGGGGGGGGAAGATGTGCACGAAAGGTGTGAGGAGGTAAAGTGAAATGGCTATTGATTTAGGTATCAAATGATTTTTGGAGGTATAGATCAACCTGAATAAGAAGGAAAAAAACACTTTATTCTTACAAGAAACATAAAACTATTTTGTGGAAAGCTGCCATAACAAATGTATCATTACCAAAAGCTGCACGGGGATATGTTTTTATATGTTTCACCTTCACGATTTGACCTCTGGGGGGGTTAAACAAAACAGGACCAAACAATACAGGCTCCAAGTACCGTCAAGGTGACAGAATATGTTTCTCATCACTTACAGCACAGAGCCGCGGCGAGGCTGTTGCTCAAGACACACTATGGGCCGAGTGCGTAACAGCATGTGCATGGTACGGAGAGCCTGTATGTCCCGCTATGATTAACTGCAACCTAACAACCATCCTCTATCTTTACTGTCTTCCCCTCACACACACGTGCGCGCGAACGGACGCACACAAGCACGCACACACACATACAAACACACGCGCACACATACACATGCACAGAACTGGACATTCCTCTCCCCTCTCCGTATCTGATATTTATCCAACACAAACCACTTAATCCCTCAAAAACAGCGATCACGTTTCTGACTTTGGGAGCTAAATTAAAAACTGAAAAAGCTACAGAACAAGGAGGAACACCCGCGACAACAGCAGAGGAATGTCGGGAGGAAATGTCGACTGTCCTCAGCCGGTGCGGGCTATCCGTTTTCATCACTACTTTTCCCGGCCAGCCAGTATTCATTCACGGCTCCTTTGCTGTTCTGTAGCCGCGCGAGGGGCTTCCTGCTTCGGCCACACGAAGTCAATTAGCCGGTCCCAGAGGGGTGCCCCTTCCCGAGTCTTTATCGGCACTGGGGTTACCAAAACATGCCTATGGCTTGCTTTTAAACTCCTCTCAGCTCACACACCAATTACTGAGACATAAGCATGTATGTAACAAATCCGGACAAGACGTGAGGAATCATACTGCCAAATAAATTAATTATCTGAAACTGTGCAAATTTTATATTAACATATGTTTTTGCAAATACACAAAATATGGTGCTTTATTTTTTTTTGTTTATTTTTTATTTTTTACAAAGGAAAATGTCTCATGCATTGAAGTTGCAAAATCAAAAGTGAGAGAGAAAGTACATGAATGGTTTGTGTAAAAGAGTCACATAAACACATTAAATCTATCACCCAAAAGAAAAGAAAAGTTACAAAATTTCTACTGCAAAATTGACTCTTAACTTGAAATATCACAAACACAACAAAATCCCTCACTACCCCCTAAAATTACACATACACCTACATACAGACGCACACAAACACTCTCTTGGATCAGGACTCAGTAAATACTATGATGGCAAACACACATCAGGGGAAGAAAAATAAAAGTTTGGCCTTAAAGATGGAAAGAAAGAAGGAGACAAGAGGAGGCAGAGATGGAGAGGAGGAAGGGGTGAGGCTGAGCTGACGTACCTGCTGGGACATTCTGTAGAGGAGGTTGCTGTCAGTGCTCTGCTGCTGCCATGTCCCCATGAAGCCCGGCTGCTCAGCACTAGGCGGTCTGGTGCTGAACTGCATGGAGCTTGCGCCTGCTCCCTCAGCACTGTTGCTAACGATGCTTACGCCACCCAGACCACTTCTGCTGCTGCTGGTGCTGCTACAACTGTGGCTACTGGAGGTGATGCTCGTGCAAACGCCAGCTGTGTCTGTGGGTCCGTAAGCCTTAGCTGGAGGTGGCCTGGGCGGCTCTGGGTCTCTGCTGGGCTCTGGTGGGACTGTGTCACACTCACTGCCTCTCACATCCAACTCTGCCTCCTTGGACTTAGACAGAGAGAGGGAGAGACAGAGAGGGAGGGCAGCAGGGATGTGGGAGTGTGAAGGAGGAGAGAAGAAAAAGAAGTCAGTGAAGGTGGGTTCTTTTGGGGTTGTGTTGCTTTTTTTAAAGAAAAAAAAATCTAGCTTGGTTCCTGCTTTCTGAGGAGGATAACAGCGAGAGGGGAGATGAGGAAGTAGATCTGTGTGTGTGTGTGTGTGAGGTTTCTTGGCAGCTCCAGTGGCAAAGCAGTGAGTGTGGAGTTAATTCTCGTGAAGAGAGCGAGAAGAGGGCTTGTGGTGAATTTCCTCGGGGGCCTCGTCTTGGACAGGGGAAGATGAGCGGAGCACCGGAGGTGAAGAGGGACGGGGAAAAGGATGGAGGTGAGGAGGGAGGATGATGAGAAGGTGAGCAAGAATGGAGTAAAACAAAAAAGAGGGGGGTTATGGGAATTAAGGAGAGGGGGTTCATGTTGTTGCCTGTGGCCTCACTTTTTTTGCTGTAATCCATCTGTCAGTCATTTTGTACTTGGACATGGAGTCAACACAAACACACTTAGATGCAAACACACACACACAGTGGAACACATGTTTACCTGCATGCACTCACACAGACACATTCGCATAATATAAAAAAAGTAGAAAAGAAAAAGTTAACCAACCTGGGACATGCCATCAGCACACTCAACACTGAACATATCCACACAGAACAACAGAAATAAATACAGAAATAAAATTAAGTTTGTGAAGATAATGAATAGTGTGTTGTAATTAACAAATTGCAAATATATATATATATATATAGTGTGTGTGTGTGTGTATGTATGTATATACTACATTGTAGACTAAAAAAAAACAACAACAAATTGTGAAATTTAAAAAGATACTTTCAACCTCAAAAAATCTGTCAAACAACCAAAAATTTTAAAAAGTCCAGTTTCAAAAAGTCCCATAAACGTCCATAAAAGCAAACAGCTGAGCCAATAAAAAGCATGAATGTATCTTACCATCAATTCTGTGCCTGTCCCAGCAAAGTGAAGATGAGGTGTGGGAGTGAGCCACCAGCAATCCAGCTCTCCTTGCCTCCCGCTCCTCTCTCTCTCCTTTTCTCTCTCCCTTACTCTCTCTCTCTCTCTGTGTGAATGTGTCCCTCTCTCAGCGTCTGTGCCGCCGACTGTCCTCTCTCTTTTCCTCTCCTCTTGCCTCTCTCTCTCTCTCTCTCTCTGACTCCTCTGTACTCCGCCGCAGCCACGGAGGAACTGAACTGAGCGCCTGAGCTCTGTGTGTGTGTGTGTGTGTGTGTGTGCGAGAGCATGCGAGAGCGAGCCAGTGAGAGAGACGGTGACTCGCTGAGTGTCTGTGTTTGCGAGAAAGAGAGAGTGTGTGTCAGGCCAGTGCAGGCTCAACTGAGTCAACTGTGCCGCTCCACTCCGAGATGCTCAATGACATCGAGCTGCACACTTCACGCACACACACATACACACACACACACACACATACACACCCCTCCTCTGCTAGGGGCAGGAAGGTGGGGGCAAGCTCCATCGCAGAGCAGGAGGAGGGGAGAGTTTGTCCCCCTGCCTTATTACCATTTGCGCTGCAAGCGGCCAGCACGTCTCAGAGCAACTTAGTTCTCCTGTGGGACCGTCCTGCCACACACGTATACGAACACACACGCACACACACACACACACACAGTGCTGAGCAAAGGAGCTGAGTTTCTACCTTAAATCTGAAAAAAAAAAGAACCCGCTTACTGTTATCAAGTTTCTGTTTCTTTGTTTTGAAAAAGAAAACTCAGGTTTGTATTCTGCAAAATATGTTCTTTGATCACAGCTTATCAACATCTTTCTGGTTTTTCTTAAGACAATTATATATATAAAAAAAAAAAAAAACAACAACAAGCAAATATATATCAGCAGCCTTGTTATGTCTTTTAAAACTCTGGTGCCTTTGTTTGATTTTCACCGGCTCTAATGAAAGACTAATGGAACGCAGGCAATCTGCCACCAGCATGCACATGAACACACATGCTCACAGGCACCTCCCTCCCCCTCCTCCCCCATCCTCCTCCTCCTCCACGGAGGCTCTCAGATTTTAATTAAGAAAAAAATGAGGAAGAGGTTCCATTTTAGCCAAATTGGTCCCCACAGCAGCAAAGGTAAGGGGAATAAAATGAGGGATGGAGGAGTAAAGGGAGGCAGACGCAGAGAAAAAGACACACAGGAGGATAAAACAAAAAAAAAAAAAAAAAAAAAGAGGAAAAAAAATTTTTTTTTTTTTTTACACCTCATT
>VUQI01062649.1:2370-16972 GCA_015106735.1 Paratilapia polleni | reverse complement strand
AAATCCTGAAGGAGAATGTCTGCTCATCAGTTTGTTCCCTGAAGCCCAAGAGCACTTGGGATATGCAGCAGGACAATGATCCAAAACACACCAGTCCACCTCTGAATGACTCAAGAAAACAAAATGAAGGTTTTGGAGTGGTCTAGTCAAAGTCTGGATATAAATCTGACTGAGATGCTTTGGCATGACCTTAAACAGACCGTTCATGCTCAAAAACCCTCCAGTGTGGCTGAATTACAACAATTCTGAAGAAGTGTGGGCCAAAATTCCTCCACAGTGATGTGAAAGACTCATTGCCAGTTATCACAAATGCTTGATTGCAGTTGTTGCTGACAAGGGTGGCACAACCAATTATTAGGTTTAGGGGGCAATCACTTTTTCACAGAGGGCCAGGTAGGTTTGGATATCTTTTTTCCCTTAATAAATAAAATCATCATTTAAAAACTGCATTTTGTATTTACTCAGTTTATCTTTGACTAATATTAAAATTAGTTTGATGATCTGAAACATTTAAGTGTGACATACATTGCCTGTCCTCAACAAACTGGAAACTGTTTCGCTCTGTTGTCTGCCCGGATTTGGACCAGCCTGGGTTCCCAGAGATGCTGTATGCGTCACAATGGGTCTGACACACATGATGCAGCTCACAGGGCCTGAGCTGCATCATGTAGAGGCAGATCATTTCAACCAGTATGGTGATGACTTTGTTTTTCTGAGTGCGTGTAAAGACAGGTAAAGTACAATCACGGCCAGAGGTCTTGAAAACTGGAGGTTAAACCCATACCCTCTCAGCCTTCATGAGTGTGTGTCTTGGTTTAAGGTATTGTTTTTTTATTCAGTGGGTGGACTGGAGAGCACGTGTTAGTGAGGCTGACGATGCCATCAAAAGAGGGGCTTATTTTTAATGATTCCGCGTGGGACGCAAAGACTGGCATGCCTTCTGCCATGTGTAGACTGAAAATCAGACACTCTGACTACTAAAGAAAAAAACAAGTTGTAGGTTGTGGTTATGTGTGTGTGAGTGTGTAAGAGTGTGTGTGAGATCGACATAACCGCATATTTTTATATTTTTTAAATGTGGGTGTATGGTCTTCTTTTACAGACAACAACCAGTGCATTGCGGGACCCTTATCCCCCTGACACACACCAAGGCTGTATAGCACACTGATGCTAAATATGTCATAGACAGAGTGTCTTTAAAAAAACATTTTCCATCCCAGCAGGCATCATGATCTCAAACCATGATCACCTGTTCATTTTAAAAAAGAATAAAAGAGAACAATTACAAGCAGAATCAGACAGAGCAGCAGGGGAAGCCACAGAAGTATTACAAAATCCAGCAGGGCGGGAGCCATTTGGACCAGTAGCACAAGCAGTAGGATTAGAATTAACACATATATCATAGAGCAGCATTACCACTACCATGACCAGCTTCATACATATGCGCACACATATCGGACCAACAAGTAAATGCCTGAAAGTCAAACCACATATCAGACTGTGCCCTAATCTCCATGGGATTAATTTAACAGTGAGACATTAAAACACTAACCTTCCCAGTGTGAAACTGTCAGAGGAATATTCTCCACCGTTAAAACACCACATACACCTCTCCTTACAATTTCTTTTTTATAAAAAAAAACAAACAAAAACAAAAACAAAAAAACAGCTTCAATACATTTTTTTTAATTTTGCAGAGTATAATTGTCCCGCGACCCTGAATAGGATAAGCAGAAGACAATGGATGGACGGATGGAGTATAATTGTACCTTTGTTACCTTTGGAAAGCCCATGATTGGTTTTGCAAAGTCAGCAATGGTTTGTTAAAATGACAGTCTCTCTTTGTGATGACTTGATAGCCTACTATAAGTGGAGGGGTGGTGTATCCTGTGAACACTGGAAGGTGAAACCATACTAAGTCACTGGCTGATTTTATGGCAACATCCCTAGGAAGACAGCACCTGGTTCTTTTGACCACCCATTCTCTCCTTACAAATGCAATTTGTAAACGATGGACAAAGATCGCATAAGTAAGCCTACATAGCATCTCCATTTTTTTGTGGCAACTTCGCTAGGAAGTCCGTGAAAGAGTTTTACAGCCTCCTTAGACAATAAGCATATTAACTATAATAATATGACTGCGATTAAACAATTAGAATTAAAGAAGTTGAATTAAAACAAATTCAAGGAAGATGGTTGTAAAACTTCTGTCAGTTAAAATAATAGCACCAAAATGTAAAGAGATTAAATAAAATCTGTGCAGAGAAATTCATCGCCTCCCGCTCAGGCTGAGCTACCGGTGTGGCCAAACTAAAAACTCTAAACAATCACATTTAAACAGCAATACATTAGAAAAATATATATTTACATCAGCCTTTGTTCTTCATAGTTCCCAGGTACAGTCCCCAACTCCAACATCTCCTGCGCCACGTAAACAGCTGATCCAAAACAATATCATTCCATTGATAGTCTATTCGTGCTTAGTTCACAAATACAAAAAACTTACACCAACCTCAGTCTTCATAACCCAAGAAAAAAAAGTGACACAATAAAAGAAAAAGAAATTAAAATTTTAAATAAATTAACAAGTTAAATGGAAAAGCCAGCTCCATGCCATTTTGGAAAGGTGTGGAGGGGAGTGGGGCTGTGTCGGCATGGTAAAAGTAAGCAAAATGGCCTCCAGGTACAGACCTCCATCTTGTCAACCGAGCCAAACACTTGCCACATAATTATAATGGCAAACATCACAGAATTAAAAGGAAATAATACACCCCTATAATTAAACAATTACATTTTAAACAGACACATGGCTCCACAGCTAAAAACACTAGCACCTTTTGGTCTTTCATAATGACTAAAACAAATACATTAAATAACAGGCACCAGAATTAAGCCAAATTAAAACATTACATTAAAAAAAGAAACATGACGTATGGCCACATATGTTGACATCGAGGGGTGCACACGTGAACTATCACAGGGATACACTCTGGGGTACGAGCACGCGCTCATGCATGTACATGCATACTCATACGCATGAGCATTTTAAATGCACGAGCAGGCGTGTACCTCTTATACTACTTATAAAAGAGATGAAACTGATAATTTTGGAGTGGTCTCTTAATTTGTTCCGGAGCTGTATATATATGTATATATATGTATGTATATATATATATATATATATATATATATATATATATATGTATGTATATATATATATATGTATGTATATATATATATATGTATGTATGTATAATAAAGGAAAAGATAAAAGTTCCTTTCTTTTCTTGGGGGTTCTTGATAAGGTTTTAAAATAGAATATAACTCTTTAACTGACTACATTTCTCTGGCTGTGGCTTTGCCTTAAAGCACTGAATCTTACGACATATTGCACCGTCTTTGTCACAGTCAGGGTGGTCTTTCCACTGATCAATAAAAGCAGCCAAAAACAGCCAACAATCAACAATCTCTCACAATGCATTAACACAGAGAATGCCAACAAGTCTTCGCCAGTTTCTCTAGCCAAACTAGCCCAAACCTTGCCTCTCTGTTGCTTAGTACCCAATCTCTGAGCAGATCCTCTGCGCTCTTTAAATGCATCATTTAAACTGTGGCACATTTGTGAGCAAACTTTGCCAGGCCAGGTCAAACCAATCAGGCCTCTCTCCACAGTGTGCCCATTCAGTCAGTGGGGTGGCTGCTGCTCCCCTGTACGGCCACTGTGGCATGTTCTGCTCCCAGCTGAGGTGGAGGGCAATAAGGCCTTGGTCTGTTCCATCAACCGACAGGGGCGGGGCCTTAAGGGGTGCAACCCTGCCAAGGTAAACACAAGGCGGGCGTCCAGGGGAGCCCCCACCACCACCACCACCACCACCCCACCTCACCCTCCACCACCACCCCCACCTCACCCTCCACCCACTCTCCCCTAACCCTACAGCAGCAGAACAGAGTCGACATTGATACGTATGCTCACACCAAAACACAGAGCAACACTCACAGATCACCGAGGGGATGTGTGGGAGCACACGTCTGATGCCCCTAGTAAAGAAAACGCATGGGAGTGTGTGTGCATATGATGCTACAGACACACACTGTAAGGTCTGTGTTTGAGAACACACACAGTGAAATGGGTGGAGGGCTAAAATATCTTTTTCTCAGGCAATTTTGGATTTGCATTGACACATGCCTACATACTCAGCAGTTTAAGGTCAAAGACGTGCACATTAGTTAAATGTGTCATATTGTCACATACATATACACAAGTAGACGCATGCATGCGCAGTCTGATGTCAGGAAGAAACTCTGAAGTCTCAAATGTAAGTTTATGCTAAATAATGCAGAGCGTAAAGGTATTTGGTTTAAATGAACCCTTTGTCAATTTTTTTTCATTTCGACATCTGGGAATTACAATTCACAACATGCGCTCATGCAGCCTGATGTAACCATAGTAACAGGATGTCGCTCTACATCACTAATGTCCTATATAGACCTATAAGTGTTTTCCCAGGGGAACAAATACCAATAACCAAATACAGAGCAGTTTCTTACCAACACACCAAGAATTTTAATTCAAAAGAATTACATCAATTATATACAATGCTTCACACATTTTCCATTTAAGACCTCAAAGACCCCCAAAAAAAGACCCATAAAAAAATTACTGCAGAACTTGTGTGACAGTATATTATGTTATATAAAGATCTGGATGGGTAGCATTTTATTGAGGATGTTACCTTGGGTCTATATCACTGCCAAACCCTTAGTAGACATGGTAGAATCAGTTTAAGGAGTCACTATATTATTTCAAGATACAAAAGCCAAATAATAGTTTTTAAACTTTCATCTTATTTTTGCTTGTAAAATTACCAGATTATTTCCCCATTTTGGACCTTAAACAAAAGAACAAATTAAAGACTAAAAATTGCATTTTAATTGGCCTGAATCAGTTGGTGGACACATGCAACCAGTGCTCAGAGTTTCTGGGAGAAACTGTGTTGCTTCGAGGCATCACAAGCCACAACCCGCTAGACCACTGGCCTTAATGATGGCTGAATACAAGAAATGAGCAAATCATTTTGAATACAAATGATGCAGTGTCACAAAGAGAGCTGACATTAACTGATCAGCAGTCTAGTACACTTGATAGTACAATATGCAATGCTTCCCATAATGCAAAATCTTAAAATATTACTCACTACAGAGTAAATATGATTTAAAAAAAAAACTTTCCCCAACAAGGTAATAAAGTTTAGTGAAATTAAACAAACAAATAAGCATAAATAATCAGTCAGTTGTAAGAGAAATTGACTTAGCACTTCACAGAAGTCTCCAAACTCCCCTTGCTTCAAGATGAAATACTGGCCAGAAACATATTAGTGTTATCTCCTGTGTCTGGTGTGATTTCTATTAGTTATAATCATTGAACCCGTTCAGAAAACTACTGAGAGAAATCAAAAAGTTACCTTTAGTTTGGCATCAGATAACCTGAATCAATAATTGTCCCCCAAGCACAGGAGAAAGTGTGAAAGTATCCCCTAAAACCTCTTCACAATATTCCTTGTTAGAGTTTCCAGTGGTGAGTTGTAAACGTACCGTTGATGCTGCAGCGCTCCCGGTGCAAGCGACTACAGGGGCCTCTCGCTCCTGCCTGTGTAGGAGTGCAGAAAGAAGCTCTATTCAAACTCTAGCACACATTAAGATGTTGAGAGAGGGAGGGGAAAAGAGGGAGTGGGAGAGAGAGAGAGATGTGGTGTCCTCCTGCCAGTTGGTGAGGTCATGCAAACAGCCTTGAATATCAAAGCTGAAGCACAGAATCAGCCAAAGTTTTCTGGTCAGTGTCAGATTAGTATTGTGTGCATACAGCTCTTGGTCAAACTGGTTTGAATTAAGGTCGATGCTTCACAAAATCAAACTTTCAGAGGCTGATGTGTGATTTAGTATCAGAGTCACATCCACACATTGCTGTAGGGAAGATCTGACCTGTTGCACTTATAGCACAAGTGTAATCTAAACCAATCTATCTCAACTCTGCCGTGCATAAACAGAGGGACCCGGGCTGACACATCTACATCTGATTCATCACCACACTCATTATAACCACCAATTAATGGAGGTGGATGTCTCCTGGTCTTTTCCAGAAATTGATTTACAGTATGGCTTACTCACTGGTCTTTACTCACAGTCAGAAAGTCAGATGCATCTTGGGTGATCAAGTCAGTTATGTATAGTTTATAGACATTAGTAATTTTTATTCACTTCATTGTATTTCTGATGCAAATTTTGTTTTTATTTTGTCATCTTATTGTGTTCACTTGTTTAATTTTATCTTGGTTTATTTTTTATTTTCTAAAGTAATGTCTAAAGTCAAGTCCACAAAACAGTTAAGTGATGTGCAAGTTGAAGGTTTAAAGTACAAGGAAACAATTAATATGCAGCCTTTGCTTGTGATACAGCAAAAATATGACAGCACACCAAATAAAAAACAAAAAATGACATTTTAACAGACAGGCAGATGCAAATAACAGTTATATTCTGTCGTAGGACTCCATGATTATGTATAATCTTGGAGTTCTAAGATGTGGATAAACACTATAAAGTTATAATTTTTGAGTGACATTCACCAAATGTGGGGGATGGTGGTGGTTATTAGAGCTTGGTATGCATAAAGGGTTTCTCGGTCTCAAACGTTAGAGAGCCACATACACCGAATCTTAGTTTCTCAAGTTTGAGATGTTGTATTACCTCCCTCAGGAACTGAGTCCACCAAATCAAGAGATTGGGTCTCCATACTAATAAAGTAACAAATGTTGTTGTTTTCAACCTTAGTTACAGAGACGTCCCCATTGTTCTCTCCTACAGTACCAAATAAGACTACAAGTGGGGAAATTGTTTAACATGTTGCATTTATTCTGTCAGTCCTCTGGAAAGCACTTTGAGCTACACTCATCTGCATGAAAGGTGCAGCAGAACTAAAGATTTATCTTGTCTTTTACTACAGTAGAGTTCACAGCTTGCAGTGCTATGAAAGGGATCATTATTTACAGTCTATAGTCCTCTGTCTCAGAATATTTCTTCTACTTAGTGAATTGTCAACCATAGTCACTCACTACTAACAGTAACAGTACTCAAAACATCAGTGTCCGATTGCCCAGTTTGTTCTGAAATCTTTTTAACCTTTCACCAGCACTGAGAGATTACTTTTGCAACCTTTGCTACAGTAAGTTAACATTGGACTGATGGGGCCTTTCTGTGTGTGGAGTTGGCATGTTGTTTCTGTGCCTGTACGAGCTTTCTGCAGGTTCCTCCTGCAGTCTAAAGACACGTTGGGTTAAATGGTGATTCCAAATTGGCCACAGGTGTGGATGTGAGGATGTATGGCTGTTTGTCTCTTGGTGTTAGCATTGTGGTTGGCAAGTGAACTATTCACCCCGTCTCTCACTCAGTCACAGCTTGGATAGGCTCCAGCCCTTCTGTGACTATAGATGGATAAGCAGTTAAGACAATGGATGTATGGATTTATAGATTTATGGATGGGTGGCACTGTCGCCTCACAGCAAGAACATTCCTGGTTTGAACCCTGGCTGGGGCCTTTCTGTGTGGAGTTTGCGTGTTCTCCCTGTGCCTGCATGGGTTTCCTCCGGGTATTCCGGCTTCCTCCCACAGTCTAAAGACACGTATGTTAGGTTAATTGGTGATTTCAAATTGGCCATGCATGTGAGGTAGATAAAGTGCTTAAAGTGAATGTAAAGCACTGTGTGAATGAATGGTTAGATGTGGCTTGGAGTCTAAAGTGCTTTGAGTGGTCAGCAAGACTAGAAAAATCCTATATAAATGCCGGTGCATTTCCACTTCCATGAACCATAGCTCCATTTTAAGGTGGCAGTACCCTTTAGTTGCCATTATGATGAAAGTGAAGGAAGACGTTACATATGGAGGAGATTGGGATGGATGAAGGGATTAAAAAACAGTTAACCGCTCTCCAATGAGACTTCCTGAATAGAGCAAAAACTTAACCAAATAACTAACTCAAAGCTAGCAAACAAAATGGAAATGTGGGCAGTTTTTTGGCCAGGTTTTGACCGTGATGAACATGAGGTTGCTGTAATTTCAGTTGTGAAAACTATATTACATACAAATAGTCTCTCTAATAACGTTAGAGAACTTAAATATGTATTTGGTAGCAAGTGTTTGCAATTCTGTGATTGCAAGGTTTCTGATAAAAAGGAGAAAAAAAAGTCATCAGCTGTGGCTATGTGAGCATGTGTTTGCATGTATGCGTGAATGCATATAGTATACACGGTGTCTGCCCGTGGTGTCTGTGTCCATTCAGTTTAGAGCTAAACATTGCTAATGTTGGCCTGAGGTTGAGGAAAGGCGTGTCTCCCAATCGTCTCCCACCGACCTCTATTCAAAGGTGTAAATACTGGCTGTGTGCTCCCTGCACTCACTGACACACACTTACCATCTACATCTTCAAAGAAAAATTTATTAACAGCTGATCTGCTCTAATTTTGCACTTATTTGCAGACTCTGTTTGTTCAGCACACAGATGAAATAGAAACATCAGATTTACTCACCATCATTCATGTCAATTAGCTGCTGGATGGTGACATATCTAAAAGAGCAGGGCAAAAATACAGACACCTCAAAATATACGTTTTATAGGTTTATGTTGTAGCTTTTTATACACAGGGAGGTTTGCTTGGTGACACAAGTTGTGTTTTTTTTTTTGTTTTTTTTTTACTTTTTTTCCCCCACATTTATGGATATATAGCCCTTACAACTACAGATTTCTAATACTGGCAGCCTACCAGCTCTATTGGAAAGCTGTTGAACGAGTCAGGAGTTCTGGGAATTCCAAATTTGTCAAACAATGGTGGATTTTATAAGATGATAAAAAAGCAGTTAGTGACTAAAAATTGTGTCACAACTAAAGATGCCAATAGACAAACTGCTCCTGCTGGATGTGTAAAGAGAAATGTTTGTTCACTCATTTCACGACTGTTCAGTTTTGTCACATGGAAAACCCCACTAATAGCCACAAGTAACTCACTCATTTTCTGCTGCTGTGATCCCAGACCAGCTTGTAGTGATTTGTGAGTATGACTGTTCCTTTCTCATGGTAAAGACAGCCAAGACTGCTAGTGAGCCAAACTCTGCAGTTTCTCCAAGAAAGAAAAATTATATGTCAGGCAAAGGAACATTATCTCAAACTGCAAGACAATATCTGCTTTGTTCCAGTTTTGAATATTGTGGAACAACTAGTGTACCACATTTCTCTGAAACAAGGAGGATTATGCCTCTTCATAAAATGTCATATTCAGATGTCAGAATTACAGCAATAATTTACTGAGAGTTTGATGTAATTAGTTACAAAATAAATTCTAATGCCAGCAACAAATGGTCCTTCAGTCATACTCCCATGAAGCCTTCAGGCATCTTTAAAAGTTGATCAGGGGTTTGTGTGTCCTTGTTACATTATTGTATATGTAGCATGTTGCCATGGTTAAACTGATGTCCATTCAAGTTTGCTATTAACCTCTGCTTGAAATATTGATGAAAAGAAGGCCTCATATCAACACCAGAAACAAATGCAAAACCAAACCAAAAGACAGACAGTTTAAAGCACAAAAGCAGTGTTGGGTATTATTTGGGTTAGTTACTTAAGCTTTATTCAATCAAGAAGCATCATTGAATTCAGTCTTCTTTTTTACGAGTGACCTGAAATTGTTATTGTTATTGTTAATTAATTAAAATATGCAGTAAAGTGTGTTGTCAACCCATCCACCCACCCCACCAACCTTCCTGGGATATGTTATCTTTTATTCATAATGACCACTAGAGGGTGCCCTAGGTAGTATAAAAGATGGACGTAGTGACCGTGAGTTACCCACTGGTTTGTGGAGTCCAGTTTTGAAGCCTCGAGTGTTTTCTCCATCGCCATCTTGGTGATCTGAAGACTGAGGGGTGGAGCTGACCGTGAAACTGCATGCTCATTGACTAAAGATTTGTCAATCACAAGTCGTTAGGCAGTAAGCATATTCTGGATAATTCTCATTTCTGACTCTTAGAATAACCAAAATTTACAAAATGGACTTAATTGCTTATTTAGCATGACGCAAAATGAATGACTCATCAGGAAAGTGTTTACGGGGTCAGGGCTGAGGGTCCTACAGAGACTTCTATAGGATGTCTTTTTGCAACCACAGGTATTACCTCCTGGTGGTCATTAAAAAAAAAATGCAGGTTTGGATTCACTTTTTATACCCAGAAGCTACATCCATCTTTTATACTGTCTACAACTGAAACCAAACGTATTGGCTTGCACAAACGATCTACAGTACAGGGTAAGTCTCAGTTGTCATCAGTAACACTTATTATGTTAAGGATACATCCTCACTAGCTCCAAAGAGTCCCTGAGAGTTTCTAGTAAGCCATGAAATCAAAGGCGCACTTCTAGTAAAGGCAGCTGTAAGAGGAGCTCTGCAGCAGCAGCAACTGCAGTTGCAAATTGGCAGTGTGAGAGAGAAGTTGGACCCTGAAGATAGTGGGGTAGTGTGATATATATGAAAAAATTCCCCACATGGCTCAGATTTGGTTTTGATACACCTTTTAATGTGTTTTTGTGAATTTTTACATCAATTTTGACATCAGTATCAAGAAATCTTGCCTGGCCTCTGCACTCTTTTTCTGGGGGGTATGAACACAACATCAACAAGAAGAGAAACACAAGGGATTGTTAAATGAGTTTATTGTGTCTGAGATTAGCATGTTTACCCTCTTTAGTGTAAGAATTTGGGAGATGGCATATGATCCTGCATGTTTGGATATTTCCTGGAACAGTTTCTTTTGGAGGAGCAACTTTTCGGCTTCTAGGGCCTGCCAGAAAGCTCAGGTCTCCATCAGTTCTCATCCTTTACTCAGCTGAGCTTTACTCAGCTGAAATATAAAACATACATGAATTGGGTTTTAACAGATTTTCTTACAAGTGCTACAAAGTAAGAGCACTGTCCTTGTGGAAGCTGAGAAAGTGAACCACTTTTGTGTTTTCTCTGTGGCACAAAGTAGAACAATTATTGTGTCATTTGCCTGAAATTTCACTGAGGTTGTTAAAATTCTGAATGTACAGTATGGACTATATGTGTTGGGCTAACTATACTTTAAGGCACACAAAGAGTCTCCAGAAACACACAGACAGTGTGTTTTCACAGTCTGGGTCATAAAGAGAATGTGTGTTTATGGATCTGCTCACTCACAAAGTCAGTAAGATTATATTTTCCATGGCTGTGATATCCTGTTGCTTACCAGCTTCTACAATATCGAGTTCTGTTATGAATGTCCCTGTTGTTCTTTGAAACATGAAGAATTTGGTCAATTTGTTTTATGAGTTAACTCGGCCAGAGATTCATGTCCACCTAAAAGGGTTCTTTTTGTATTTGTTCATGTATATTTGTCTGTGTGTCTTTGTCAAACCATTGCTTGTAGTGACTCGTTTCAGTCCATTTACACTCTCTGCGAGTGAAGACTTTCAGTTAGAAGCATTACACAGCACAAAGTCCACCTGAAAGGCCTCTCAGAGGGGATGAGGGAGGTCAAGACAGAGATGCTTGTGTTTTCTCTCCCTCTCTCAGGCTCAAATGATCCAAATATGAGCAGCCGCATGCTGGAAACAAGCTGGAATATTGCTGACACAGGTTTTCGGATGGGATCAACTTGAACCAGACTGAGGCTTCTTCTTGGGGGTGACAAATTTCAAGCTCGGCAAAAGTGCTGAGACGTTTGTTTCAGTTGACAGATTTTCTGTTTACACACAGGCACACACACCTATGCAGCCACTCACACATATACAAAGACATCACACACACTTGCAGTATGCTTATACTTAAACATATGGCGATTGCAGGTTTTCTTTTGTGGGTTTGCACGTAGAAGGATTCTTCTCTGATAGGTCACATGGCTCATACCACAGGGAAAAAATGGAAGTATATTTAAGATTTTAGTCATAATAGCAGCATGGTTCTAGGGATACCAATGTGGAGCTGTCTGTTTTTCTGTCCTGAATCCACCACTTTAATCCAGAATAAAAAATATTGGATCAGAATGATGACTGCTACTTCTGTTTAGTCAATGTTTCTGGATACAGTTCCAAAACTAAATCATCTATCAGTTCCCCTAACCTGCCATCAGCAATGAGACCTGCACCACATTCAGATGAAACACCACCTCACGTTTTTACTGGCTTAGTTGATGAGAGAGAAGAGTCTGATGATGTTTTGTCTTCAGATGCACAACATTGTAGTGATGAGGACTTTGAAGATCCATCTTCTAGTAGCTCATCTGTCCCCCAGTTATTCACTCAGCCAGAGTTAAATGATTTAGTACGAGATTTGGATCTTTAGACACGACCTAATGGTGTAGAGGTTTCTAGCACAACTTCATCTACATCCAAGGTGCACAGAAACCTGAAACAATGATCTTGTCCTGTATACTACAAGTGTTGCTGGAGTTTCAACTGCTACACAACATAATGCATATGGAAGTCAGGACACAGGGAACACTTAAAAAAGGCACTTACAGAATTAGAAAATATGCTTGTGAATGTGTGTGAATACACCACTGTAATTCAAGCAGAAATATAAATGCACATATGGATACACATCTGGTTGCATACAAACACCTAATTTGCAACAGCAAATATCCTATGTTAGAGTGCATTGCTTTATAAATGTCAGTGGTCTGTACATCAGAGCTCCTGACATGGAGCACCTCCACAGTTTACACAGTCACACTTGTTTCCATACTGTGAATCAGCACATACACACAGAAAGACAGGTCATTAGACAGACTGGAAAACAGTTAAGATGGAGAAATAGATAAACACTCAGAGGCTTTCTATGTCTCTAATGGAACAGCATGTGTGCCTAATTATGCTTCTTTAGAATCAATACACTTCCAGACAGCATATCTATTTAGCAACAGCTTACATGGTTTCGCATGTAATATCTCAGCAACATCCTGGGGTTAGACGACAGCTTGGAGAAACATTGAAATACTGAAAGTACGCCAGGAAATCATAACACAGACTTCTCAGAAAAGCACTTTATGTTTAGTATTTGGCTGCTTGTACACAATTGTGAGGTGCTGTAGTTTTTTGTTCTTTTTTTTAATTTTGAGAATTTATACACTTTTTAACGTTGTGACGCTCATACAGGATGTTTGACAAATCCATCAGGTCACATATTTATACTGTTTGTACTGTCATGTTTATACAAGGCTTTATACAAGTACAGTATTTGCTGGTCGAAGTGCATCCTCAGAGACAGTTGAAGTCCACCTCCAAAATGTGTTTTGCTCATTGATGCTCCTCTTTGATGTTTGATGTTTCTGAGTGTGGCACTGGAGGCACACCAGCACACATTTGTTAAAGTGTGTGCCCCTCACACTTTAGGACAAACTTTTTTTTTTTTTTTAACCAGCAACGGAAACTCTTGAGATCTTTTCAAGAGCAAGTCACAATTAATAATTAACCTAGCGTGTTTTTTGATGGCAGAAGATACTTCCAGAGAAAACTTGCACAAGCATGAGCAGAACATTCAAACTCCACACAGAAGGTTCAAAGCCAGGACCCTCTTAATGTGAGGCAACTGTGCTAACCACTGAGGCAGCCTGCTGCCTGATACAACAACTACTTTGAAAGCCAGTTCTGGAAACCTGATCCCTTCCCTGAACACGCAGTGAGAACAGACCTCTAGTAGTTAGACTCTGGAAATGGCAAATGCAGATGCACAGCAGATGGCGCCGCATATTTGATTTGGCAGATTTTTACACCAGAAGCAACCCCCAACGGATTTGTGTCTCCTGCCGTTCTCGAACTGGGGCTCTTTTTGCATGTTAGGCAACTGTGTACTGTGGAGTCACTTATCTTCAGACATGTCTCTAAATTGTTTTTCTGAAACTATGATCTGTGAGCAGTAATTCCTGCAATGTCTATTCTTGCTCAGTAGATGGCAGCAACTATTCTATGAAACCATTTCAGTTTGAAAACATTATCAGTGCATTCAGATAATAGATAGTGTTTAACAAATTTATTAGACCACCACCCAATGTAAGGTTTATGCCACAGCTGGCCTAAATTAACACTATTGGTAATTACCAAAATCATATTTTATGTTTCTGAAATGGTTAATCACCAGTATGCACAAGCTCTTTAATGAAAATGATATTTTAATGCTACAATATAATTCTTGTTGCTATCCATGAATTTTCAAATTTACGGTTTTACAAAAAAGCAGAAAAAATAGTAAAGCACATTATTATTTTTTGATTAAGATGCCAAATTACAGTTATTTACTTGCATTCCTGAACAGAAAAATGAGTTTTAGTGGTTGAATGTTATGCTTGACTCATTTCTGACTTCTCAGAGAAGTCCAGTGTGCCGGCTCAAATTTGGGTATAAAACGTGAATTCAATCCTCACTCCTGTTCAAAATGATAAAACTCACTGAAAACTCACTGAAAAGGAAAGAGTTCGCATTAAAGCACTTCTTGATGCTGGATGGTCTTTCTCGTTTTTATGACAGGTGGTCTAATAAATTTGTTAAGCA
>VUQI01062648.1:33469-46500 GCA_015106735.1 Paratilapia polleni | reverse complement strand
TGAATAAAATTTAACACATGAAAGGGCTTTCTTTTTTTGTTGTATGTTTTGTTTCTTAAACATGGTTGCGTGATTTCTAGTTTTGGTCTCTCTCTCTCTCTCTCTCTCTCTCTCTCTCTCTCACTGTGTGTGTGTGTGTATGTGTGCACATGTCTGTGTGTGTGCGATCAAATCAAAATATAGTTCTGGAGACATCTAGTGTGAAAGAATTGGCACAAATTACCTGAGGTCTTTTGCAGGTGTACACATATTGTCTGCTGGCAGATTTTGTGTGGTAGCATCACAACCATGAAAGATGCTTTCACAAAATGAAGGTCATGTTGGAGAAATGGCATGGACAAAGCAGTGGCAAAGGCTGTCCCACAGCCTTTTTCATATGAGGAAATCATAATGCTGTTTTGTTCACAAAAACAAAAACAAACAAAAAAACAAAAAAAAAAAAGAGAAGGTCATATAAGAAAGATGGTGAACAGATGTGTGAAAAATGTAAATTTTTGAAATGAGACAACTTTTCACATCCACTTTTTCTCACAATTTAAGTATGGAAACTGGGGCAGAGAGTTTTATGTGACTCGACTTGCTTTGTCTGTGGCTGGGTACACGACTCAGCTGCTTGATTCTCACTATGTGGGAACTTCTTGTCACTCATTCCCACCCACTTCTGCTAAACACATAAAACTCCACACTGTAGTAATGGAGGGACTTACCCTCTGTAGATTAAATAGGGTGTTTCAGCAGTATATGGTATGTTCAACCTTTTAAACAGACAGCCCACCTCAGTACTATACTTACTGGAATGTGTTTGAAGGGTGTGCATGTCTGTGAACTCCTTAACACCTTTTAATCATTAGGCTGTTTTTGTTGTTGTTGTTTCCTGACTGTGATAGTTCCTGTCTTTAGCTTGTCCAATCAAATTTGCCTGTGCTACTTTATTGAAGACTGTAATTTGTTGGCCTGCGGGTTGTTTTGCACAGGATGTGTGCGTTATCATCAAATTCTTGAATCCATTATAAGATCTTCAGTGCCATCTAGTGGTCGATTGTATCCAGATTGTGGTTAGACGGAGGGAGCATTATTGTTCACAATCTTGTTGTATTGCTGGTGTGTAGGCCACAATCACGTCATTATTCTCTTCATCGGCATGGACTTTCTAAGTATTTGATACCCGTCTTTGTGAATCACCTTTGCTTGCGGTTTTAAAGTGCAGCCAGACAGGACTTTTTGCGTATGAGTGAATGCTGAATTCAGTGGGTGTAAGATGCCCAGAAGCCACAGTGGGTGAGATGATACAAACAGGGAAATATCAGGGTTTCAAGAAATACAAACTGTACCTACAGTGTGATTATAAACCTGTATTAAATGTTTTTATAGTGCTAAACACGTGGATTTAAAGCAAAGCGTTACCCGTATACCCAAAAGTGAGTAAACAACACAGTATTTGTTCATAGGTCAAATCAAACGTTCTAAATAAAGGAAGGCACGCTATGCTGGTGTGCATTACCTTCACACTTCACAGCTCTTGCATGAGATTTTGATCACAAGATTGTGCCTTGAGATTGCACAGATATGCCTTCTGTGGTTTCATGCAAAATTGTTGCCACTTCTGCTACTAAGCAAATCAGAATGGATTTCACACCTGATAAGTGCATTGACACCTTTCAGGCACTGGGTGAAAACACACTGCTCAGTGTGATCACGGGCAGAGACGCAGGTGCTTCAGGTGAATCCCGTAGTAAAAAAAAAACAAAAAAACAAAGCCTCAACTTTGTCAGTATTTAAAGTAAATTACTCTAAACTACAAACACACCAGGGTGATAATCCTCATATGTACATAAAAGCATCAAAATGGTCTTATGGTAACTTCTGTGTTTTGTTCTATGCACATGTAAGTGACTAACAGAAGTGGATCATGTAGGTGGGAAAATTGTGTCTTCTTTGTGCAGTGGTGCGACACTCATTCCCCTCACGGATTCATGCACAGTTGTAGCATCTGCATCGCACTGATAAGATCAGCGACAACCCCCTCCTGGTTCCTTCTCATAGGTTATCTCTTTAACTGATCTTGATCACAGTAAATACATTTGCTCACTATTACTGTACACATCTCTTCCTTCTGTTTTTAATCTTTTCATTTTGCTTTTCCGTGTTTCCCCCGCCGTCTCTTCCAAATGTCAAATTCATCACTGTCACATTTATGCAAGAATAAAAATAAATAAATAAATACAAATAAGTGTGAATGCGTTTTGTTGATTTTCTCACCCAATTATCCCTTCTAACACCAGGCTTTATGGGACTGTTGTTTAGGTTTGTTATTTTCAATAACTGTAATTAATGACTGCTTGCACCCATGTGAAGGGTTTTCCCCCTGCTTTCTAATTTTCTACTTATGTCGGGAATAAAGATTTGCCTCGCCTTCCAGCAATCAAAGTTTATGGGAAATAATGAATGAATAATAATAGCACACAGTCATATGTGGGTGGATATGAGCGTACTCTATGTGTGCACAAAGTTTCAGTAACACCGACTGTGCCTTGTACGTTTAATGGCAAAATAACAGAGGACAAAATAAGTTATTTACAACACGTAGCAACATGTAAACACAATCTTCTGTACAAAGAAATATACATGCAAAAGTAAAAAGAAGTCATACTAAGACATTCAAAATGACATTGCTGCAGTCTTGTTTTAGGTGTATTTAAAATATGACAGTTATGAGGTTTACATCCTGGGTGTGGGCAAACTGCCTGACCCTCTCTGTACATCTTTACATTGTGAACAGGCTGGGTTTCCCAAATTCACTTCACCACTTCAGTCATATTCTTTCATGAGCAGGCTTTAAGAGAATTTGATAAAGCGATGCACAGAATGATCTTAGGGAAACCCTTACCCACATTAATAAATAACAATGACACAAAATGAAAGACAGAGACTATACAGACAAAAAAGACAAGTCGTTAAAACTCAACATGTTATCGACAGCAACTGACAACCTTCAAATAAAACAAGAAACAAGGTTTTTAGTTTCACCCACCTCTCAAACTTAATTCACTCAACTGGCACTTAATAAAAAAGAGAAGTTTTTAGCAACTTCTTAACCTAAAGACATCAACATATTCAAATGAAAGCAACTGGCAGAGACCTCTTTTAACAGCAGATGCCTGTTAATGCTGATGGGTATTGATCAAAAGGGTGGTAGAGGGGTCAACTGTCTGCCAAAAGGTATAATTCTTTCACCAGGGCATTTTTTTCCCCAGACCTATTGCTTGGTGAAGATATCAACCAGTACGGTCTAGCAACGTACACCAGTATCTACCTACAAAAGCCAAACAAACTCACACAGTAAAACCACTTTGTGCACGGCTTGAAAAAAAAAATAAACGACAACAAAAAAAAGGACAAGTGAATATATTTTTCAGCAATAAACCACCAAACAAGTTCTTATTACCATAAGAATAAATAAAACCACACTGAACCTTTGTAAACACATATGTCTTTGCTCAGTGTGGTCTGTTATAACTCAACATGACAAATCATAAAAAAAGAAAAAACAAATTAGCAGGAAAACAAAGCAGAGCCAACTTTGGTATTGTTACAAAAAATAAAATCAAAACAAGGACAAAATGAAAGCATAAGTTCCTATATTTTATAGATACACATTTTTATACATTATTTTGGAAAACCCTTCTTTGTCTCTGGGTTTTGCAGATATTAATACCGAACTTAATACATAAGAGTTAACACAATACAGACATCTATTGCAGTACCAGGTACGTACATGCCTTTTTAAGAATACGGCTACAACACAAGTCTTCATAAATAGTTGCATAAATGTTAAAGCTGCAACATTGCACATGAGAACTGATGCAAAATACGAGTGCATTTCTAGGAGCGGTTTGTTCAGAGTGAAAATACAGCCGCTGAGGGTCTGCAGGGACTGAGTTGCCAACCGCGCGGACTCACTAAATCTCAGCAAATGGAATAGCTTTTGTTCATTAGAGATAAATTCTTCAAAATGAGAATGAAAAGCAGGAAAACGTTATTTACAAATAAGGCGGACGCAGGTAGAAATCTGAGAAGCTTTACCAGGATATTCTTTTTGCTGAGTAACATTAATGCTTGTTCAAGTTAGTTTAGTTTCTCTTAGTGTTGCTAACAGAAATTATTTAAAGTGTGAAACTGAAATGGGGGAATAAAGAAAAGCAAACTATTGCACTGAATGTAAGTGTAAAACGTGGTTTTGGTAGGTACATCTTGTTCCAGACAAAGTGGACCCTGCTGATGGGTGCCACTTCACCCACAAATCTCAGTTCCCTTTTTTTGTCGACTCGCTGACTACCCTTTGTTTTCCCAAAAGGCATGAATAAACACAATTCTCTGTTTCCTCACTGTACATAGTTGCATTTACAAAAAGTAATCTCTCGTTACAAAAAACATTTTCTTGTGTTCAACCGAAAGCAGCCTGAAATATTCTTATTATACAGTATTCTTTTTTTTCTTTGTTTAACACTGTCCAAAACGCAAGGCTTGCTCACGCTGGCTTATTGAGAAAGCTTGGTTTTCTCCCTGCTGAGTCAAGGTCTGAAATCTCAAATGGATTCCAAGAGTTCACTTGTTGTGCAGGCATAGTGACAATATGCCAGGTTTAAGGAGGGGGGGGCTGAGGGAGAGTCAAAGGATTCATCAGCAGAGGTCAGTCAGTCAGCAGCAGCAGCAGGACTTTTGTGGCATAGTGAGGGAAAAGGGGATCGTAGCAGACATGTTGCTGGTGGTCCTCTCAGTAGGCTTCTAGCAAGGATTAACTGAACAAAGAGCAGCACTGGCAGGAATCCCCTCTGGTCATGTTTACCTGGCGACCTTTTCTCAGGTCTGGTTGAGCAGGCGGCTGTGAAGGAAGGCCTTAATGGTGCTTATGGGCCGGACGTCGTTCTGGTGTTTCCGTCTCTCAATGAAAGAAATGAGTCTGGAGGTGTCCAGATGTGTGCTGCAATGATTCTGAGATGGTGACAGCGCTGGTGTCTGTGTGGGATTTAAGGTGGAGTCGCTGTTTGATACACCTCGAGGCTGGAGCCAGGGCTCCTCCAGGCAGGACACCGCAGTGGGCCGTCGCTCTGGCTCGCCCTGGAGCAGCAGGCGGATAAAGTCTCTGGCAGCTGTGCTCACACCCTGAAAGTAGTCCTCAGGGAAGCTGAAGTCCAGGCGACAGATGTTCAGACACGTCTCCTCCAGACTCTCATCCAGGAAGGGAGAGGCGCCGCTCAGGACCACATAGGTCACCACTCCTGTAAATCATCCAGCCCATTAATACACTAGTAAATTTTTCAACAGATCATTTAGTCAATTAGCTATGGACAAGCTGGGACACAGGCTCATTTTTTAATACATTTTATAATCAATATACACTTATATTATACATTCATACATACCAGCAGTTTGTAATAATGTAAAAGTTGAATTATTATAGCACCACGGCTGTTAAAACAATCCTTTGCTAGATAATTCACTTCATACTTTGCTCCCTTATATTGTACTATTATATATTTTTCTGACGAAACTCATAATCTACATATGCAACAGCAGAATATCACCTGAAGCCTCAAAACATTAAAACCTAACCCCAGTTAATTGATTGCTGCGATGTTGGCAAGTAAGAATTGCGAGTGGGGATTTAAACCCTCGATCTTTGCATCTCCAGAGAAGGTGACTGACTTCCTGCACCACTGAGGAAACACTGACATCAACATACCCACTCACTAATTGAGACACTAATATCACATGTGCAAAATAGGGGTATTTCTCTCTTTAAACATAAAAGGCTCGCAAGACCTTTTGTACATATTGTTAAATAAGAAAAAGAAATAGGTTCCTGCTGCTGTGATTGTGTATTCAAGTAATTAAAGAGCTGAAGTGAAAAGTTCTCTAATGCATAAATCCCCAAGATACAAATCTACTGCACACCATTCAATATGCTGTGCATTGGATTTCTCTACAGACCTAAGCTCCAGAGGTCAGACATCAGTGAGGCAGGCTGACCCAGGACCAGTTCAGGAGCAGAGAACTCTGGGCTCCCCAGAAGAAGATGCATGTAAGAGGAGGGAGGGTTCAGTTGAACAGCGTCACCAAAGTCTGTCAGCTTGATCACGGGCTGGGAGGACGCATGTTCCACCACAATGTTTTCAGGCTGTGGATGCAGGATAAGAGGATTTAAGACACAAACATCAGACCCAGAGAAACACAATGCCAATAAAACTACGTGTCCAAAATGAGATTCAGACTGTAATGTTTTAAATTGTTAAATTGTTTACTTTGAGATCAAGGTGTGCTATCCTCCAGCTGTGCAGATAATGGAGAGCTTCAAGAATATCTCTGAGGTATAAAGCGACTTTCTCCTCTGTCAGGTTGCCCCAGCTCACTATGTAGTCCAGGAAACGCCCCTGGTCTGCCCTGATAACAGAAACACAAGATTTTACAGATCAGTCAGAGTATATTTTTCAAACAATGAGATGTCAAAACACCTACATGGAAACACTGCTGCACTTACATCTCTAATACCAGTACATAGCTGTTGGCTGTCTCATACGTGTCTAGTAGCTTGACCAGGTTGGGATGGTCCAGAGTCTGGAGGAGCCTGATCTCCTGCAGTACCTGTTCTCTACGCAATAGCTTCTTGTTAACATGTTTTGCTGCAACTGTGCGTTTACTCCCCCTCTGGTCACACCGCTTAGTCACTGAGAACCGGCCCCTGCAAAGCCAAAATTAGTTCGTTAGTAAAAACATGAATAAATATCTAATATTATATGCCACTACTATACCTTGAGGTCTGAGGAATAAGACATTTTATTTGTGTTTCACTTATATTTACTTTGACCACTTTTATGGATCTCAGGAACAGTCATTGGATTATTTGTTGTGAAAGCTTTTTCTTCTTCTTTTTTTTAAATATTCTCTCTCATATCTACTCGATCTGTAATTTATAAACTACAATGCCCAAGGATGATTGATGAACTTGGGTCATTCTACTTCTTCAGTAGAGTATTTTAACCCTCGTGGGGTCACAAGCCAATGTACACCTAGTGCCGGTCCCAAGCCTGGATAAATGTGAGGATTGCATCAGGAAGGGCAAATCTGTGCCAAAGCAAACATGTGGATCCAGCACTTGGGAAATAAGGGAGCAGCCGAAAGTACCCACCCACCCATGTCAGCTCATCCAGTATACAACCCGGTTTCCAAAAAGGTTGTGACGCTTTGTGAAAATGCAATTTCTCTTTGCATAGAGGAGTTTTAACTTGTGTTTGCGGATACAGTGATGAATTCAATTCAATTCAATTCAATTTTATTTATATAGCGCCAAATCACAACAACAGTCGCCTCAAGGCGCTTTATATTTTAGGGTAAAGACCCTACAATATTTTGACCCTAATTGTGTTCCCAGACATTTGATATGCTGTCTTTGCACTATTTAAGATTAAATACAGGGTTTAAATGATTTGAAAATCAATGTGTGCTGCTTTTATTTACATTTGACTTGCTTTGGAAACGGGTTAGTAAGCAATAAGCAGCCTATTCCTCTTCCAAATATCTTCAGTTGTATCATATATCACTACTTCTATTACTATTACTGCTATTTATATGAGTAAAACTGCTGATTTATTAGCTTTGATGTGGTCAAGAGGCACTGCATGACAGGCATACACACCTTCCTAGTTCAGTAATCTCTGTGTAGAGGGACTCAAAGCTGTTTTTCCAGAGGACTTCACTGCTATCATCAGGGGTTCCTGAGAGCACATATTGTATTCACAATGATTAAAATATAATAAAAAAAAAAGTTATATTTATGTTTTAGATGTTTAAAATGCCTACTTAGTATAACATCAAATGAACATATAAAAGACATACACTATGAGAGGACTCTCACCTGATACTCTAAGGCTGGCAGAGGAGGTGACAGCGCCTGCTATGTTTGTAGCAACACAGGTATACACACCACTGTCCTCTACAGAGACTCCCAGGATACACAGGGATGCCTCTCCTGTCTCACTGCAGAAATGGAGAATGAAAGGAAAGAAATCATGAGGCAAAATTCACCAAGTGAAACTGTAATTTGCATGCAATTATGGATGCACAGCAGCAGCATTATGACTTCATATTCTGTGAAAAACCTGGGCTCCTGCTGCACCTTTGCTGAGCCTTCGAATGTGTTTGCGCAGCACATCTGCATTCTTATCTCATAGGCCAATGCGAGATTTGGGTTTTTGTGGCTAAAATCATTAAATTCAAAGGTGCAGGAAAGAAGTCTAATTAAGACAATACATGTTCTATACCTGTATGTCATGCTGTAATGTCCATTGGTGCTCAGGGAGTTGTTGTCAGGGCCACGCCAAGTGACGGTTGCACGGGGGCGACCACAAACTTTACATTTCATAGTAACACTTTTGCCACTGTCACATGCTGTATCACTAACAGGAATGAGGAACTCTGGAGGAGCTGCAAAAAACCCCCAAACAAACAAACAAAAAGAGTAGAGCTTAAAGTTGGTCTTACTACATCTTAATCTCAAATGCAAGTTACAGAATTTAAAGTAAAGATTTCACTCCTTGGTTGAATCGACAATGTGCACATACCTTCATAGATAAAGTTGGGATTCAGAAGCTGAAGTGAAAATTTGAAGACAGAATTAGAATTCTTGCACAAATTAAAATGTAAAAAAAACAAAAAAAAAAAACAGATAGGGAGCAAATTAATTTTAACTTCACACTTTCTACCTTGACAGAGACTTTGTTGGCCAGGCTGTCCTGAGACTTTCGGTACCCGTTCTCCATTTTCCTGCCCTCCTTGTCTCTTTTCTCAGACTTCCGGCGGATGCGTAGTGCTGTGTGCCATGATAATGACTTTCTAAACAAATCAAGAACAAAAAGGAGACGTTTCAGGTTTCATTTTGCATAATCATAATCATCATGACTTTCATGTTTTCTGTTGCAACTGCTGGAAGGAAGGCAAAAACATTGCAACTCATTCTTACTTTATTATTATTCTTACTTTATGGTTCCTTCAGGGAGCTCGGGTGTGATGGAGGATGAGGTATGTCCTAATACATAGCCAGGGATCCAGCCCTCAGCCGCAGGGCAATGCTCAGTGGCTGCCCGGTACACCAGGAACATGTTCTGCTGGTTGCTTGCTAGCATTTGGACCACCTCACCCTGCACCACACTGATCTCATCCTCCTTCACTGCCACATAGTCCTGAGTCACCAACATGGTGGACACGCTGCTGCTGCTACTGCTGCTTTCACTCTGTCAGGAGGAGAAGATATTAAAACATGAGACATGCAGCACTTAAAATATAAGCATACAGCATAATACAACGCTGCATACACAAACTAACATACACATATGAAATTGCACATATATCTGATAGGGAAGTACAGAAGTGTTACTTCACACCAATCAAATTTATAATTTGATTGACAGGAACACATAAAAAATGACACTGCAAATATGCTTAATGCATGCCGTGGAAGACTTGCAAAATGCTTTTTTGTATAAAAAGCACTTGCTTATATTTAGAGTGATGGCTGACAAGTTACAAAGCACAAAGGTTATGATCCCCTGATCAGAGAAACCAACTGAAATGCACAACTTTATGTTTGCGTAAATAAAGACAAGTTTTCAAGAAGAAATGGTAAAGACACTTTGAGGCAAACAGGGTAGGTTGTAGAAAGCAAAAAAGCAGTTTGTACAATCACGAGCTTAACCACTGTGAAGTGAGACACCGTCGCGCAAGAAAAAAAAAGTGTTTTTTTGAAAGGTGCTATTGCTTAAAAAAACAAAACAAAACAAGAACTTCTCATCTTTGAAGCAAGAGCAGACATTATCACTTGAGGGTATTCCCACGGAAGACTCACAAAAAAAAAAGAAAAAAAAAAAAAGAAAAAAGAGATAATGTGTCTTTAAAATGGTAATTGTTAGTGTTTACTAACTACATTTGAAAAGAAACACATACTGAAGCTCAGAGAGAGAATCTTGAAAAGCAGATACAACGGTTGCTCTGTGATTCAGATCGACACTGTTAGTAGTTTCTGGGAGAAGCAAAAAAATTCTCCCTCACACACACTGTCGGTGAAGTTAGTGCACTCAGATAGGTGTTAATCTTCAGTCATTCAGTGTTTCAGCAGTAGTAGTAGTTGTAGCATGTACAAGCCATTCTCAGAGCCAGCGGCAGGTTGACTGACTGACAGCCAATCAGTGAGGGTGGGGTTAGTGACTAGTAAGTACTCTAGGCCTCGCTGAAGCCTGGGCCTCGACTTGGCATCTTACCCCGTTGCTCTGGGTGGAGTGTATGGACTGCTCGCTGGTGGAGGAGCAGGTGCTCATGCGATCTATGTCCTTACTGTGGTTGGAGTGGCGGTGATGAGAGGGCGTCCCGTGATTTCCTCTGCCCAGAGAGTCACCTCCACCACCACCACTGTCAGTCGGGTAGGTGAAGGAACCTGGCCTGCTGGCAGGAGAGGGAGGCATAACGGGGACCACAGCCCAGAAAGCGTTGCCTTTATGAGCTGGGCTGGAGGGAACAAATGCTTCCTTTCCTCCTCCTCCAGGGGTCTGAGGTGAAATCAGGGGTGAAACTGTCCCAACTCGGGGGCTTTTGAAATGAAAATTCAAAGGAGCCACTGGCATCTGTGGTCTGCCAGCAATTTGATGCTTCTGCATTTCCTCGTATCCTCCCAGAGCCTGTCTGACAGTGCCGTCCATACTACCTGATGGCCTGTTACTGTTATTACTGTTACTTCCATGAGGACTATCCAGCATCCTCATCTTAGGAACCTCTGAGGCTAACAGCTCTCCATTTGTTGTGTTGTCTGAAGAGGGGTTAGAGGGGAGGGACTGGAGGGGCTGAGGCTGGCAGAGAGACCACATACCTGCTGATCTGTCGGGCCCCTCGGGGCCCAGGGGGTGATGGTGGTGAACAGGCTGGGGGAGGCGTGAGGATGGCTGGGGGATGCGGGATGGTCGGGAGCGAGGGCCGCACAGGGAGGAGCTACCCCCTGATCCTCCAGAGCTGCCTCCGCCGCCACCTCCTCCCCCCATATTGCAGGTACTGTTGGAGCTGCTGCCTCCTGGTAGACCTGCACTACTGCTGCTGCTACTGCTGGGTGGACCACTTGGCCCGCCACCACCCACATGGTTCCTCTGGTACTCTATAGGTGATGTCAAAGCTGTGGTAGAGGACAAGTGTTAAGTTTTGTTTTTTTATTTTTTTTTGTGCCCATGCCACAAAACGTCATCAGCAGGACATTAATACTTTTCATGCAAACTCTGCTAACTTAAGGTTCCTTTTACACTAAAGGACTGAGACTATCAAAATTTTGACGTAAGCTTGTAATTTTGTTTGTTACAGCATTAGACACAACAATTTCTTACCGTTGAGGAAATTTCTCTGGTTCTCCAGGATCTGGCTAACCTGATGGATCCAGACTTGACTGACTCCAGGGCTTGCTGAATGGAGGGTGTACCTCTCCAGGTTGCCACTTGATGACCTGGAGGTCAATGTGAACTTGCAGGGGTCATCTGCATTTTCTTCTAGACCTAACCAGCTCACCTGAAGTTATGTAGCAGGGAAGGAGGAAGAGATAAAGAAGAGAATATAAACAAATCATAGGAGTTTAGCTTCTTGATCAAGAGGTACAATCCACTGTAAGTGGATTCATTCATGTACGTTCACTCACCTTGATGCTGTTCTTGAAGAGGTAGCCAGGAGTAGAGAAGCCCTTCTTTTTGTCCAGGGGTTCGCTGAAAATAACTATCTGCTCAAACAGAAACACTCTCCTCTCCTTCATCCTGGACAGGAGCCCTCCGTCCTGGTCTGAAACCATGAAGGTGTCCTGGAGGAGCAATCTGCCCTGAGCCACAATTTTACCCTGAGAAAAAAACCCCAAAAAAACAAGGAATGAGAATAAAGATATTGATAGTGAAGGAGTTTTCTTGAACAGCTTTACATTGGAGAAGGCATTAGAAAAAAGGAACAAAAAACAGGTAAACTCTAACAGCAAACTACCTAAACCACTTACAGCTGCAAAAGCAAGTGCACACTGACACCTAGTGGCAGATGTCTGAAACAAGACAAACATTTGTGCAGCAATAATGCAACATTATTGCATTATTTACTCTTCAAACATGGACATACTACCAAGGGCATGAAGGGCAAACTTACATCGAAGCCCTGAAGGCGTCCAACATTCATCATGTCGTTGCAGCGTTTGGGGACCACACACATCACTTCTACAGCTTTCTGCGGAAGAACATGAGAGCAAAACAGTCAGAGTGCTTCCATGATAGATAAGTAACTGAGAATTGAAATTTGACAGCTTCATAGCCCTCAGTGGCATACACAAGAGATTATTATCACTTCATTGGTTTTGTGCTGAAGCCTGGGAATTTTGTCTTATTGTACCTCCAGCTCTGTCGTATCCACTCCAGCCTTCTTAGAAACTTTGAGAAGATCCTGTGAAGATGAATAGTGAAATGTAAATTGTGCTGATCATACTGTATGTTCTCTAAAAAAAAAAAAAAATTAATTTTACTTTATTTTTTTCAGAATGCAAAACTTACCTTCAGTAGCAGCTGGTATTTCATTATGCGTTGGACAGGTTTGATTAGCAAATCAGTGAGCTGCAATCTGTGTCCTAATCGCTGCTTAAGGTCCTGATGAAAGATAAAAATATATTATCTCTGGGGAATGACTTACGACATGGTCAGTGCAATAAAGAGATGCTGTAGGTATAAGGTGTAAAATGATTAAAAATCTTACTTCAAAGTACGTATCTATATACTCTGACACAATGTGCTCAGATTTCGGTTTGTTTTGGCAGTACACAATATACATGTGCAGCCTCCGCTCCTGTATTTGGAGCAAAACAGAAAAAATGTTAAAGATAAGAACATGTTACATTCTTCATTTAGGTTTTTTTTTTTTTTTTTTTTTTTTTAAAAAAAAAAAAAAAAAAAAAACTTTTTTTTTTTTTAAATACCCTATTAAAA
>VUQI01062648.1:8057-25221 GCA_015106735.1 Paratilapia polleni | reverse complement strand
TTGTACAACTGCAGTGATCCTAAAAGCGCAGCTCCACAGAAGCATGCCTGGAATTCCAGAGGTGTCACCAGGGGAGCATCTTTCATGTGGTCTAATCTTCCCAAGGAGAAGCAAAACAAACACACAGAGGCATAAACATCAGTCGGTGTGGTTGGGAACGTGCTTTTAGGGGCGGAGGTGCATCGTGTGGGAAAGCTCCATGGGGATTTTAGTAGATGATCTGTAAAAATGTGGACAATGCTAGAGAGGGCTTGCCACCAACAGCCACAGTTAGGGAGGAAGTGGAAATGGGATGGGAGACCACCCACTACACATTCTGGCAGAACTAGTGCGTATTTTGGTGATTTGTAATGCTTTATTAGACTGTATCTAGCAGACACCTATGAAAACACGAAAAAGAGAAGGGATTACATTGTTTAAGGCTCCTCATTTTCCTCTTCTATTCAGTTTGACCTCATTATTCTCTTTTCTCTCAGTAACACCCCCTGTCCATCTGTGCAGCACTAGCCTGACCTAGCATGCAAACAGGCACAAAGATATAATCTTGTCCTGGTGATTTTAGTAGATTTAGTATTTCATCAAGTAACGGTGCATTCACCAAATTACTTTTACAGCCATAATGCCACAACACAATCGACAGATGATCTGTGAAACTACTGCACAAAGCCTGTATAAAAATAGCTGATGTAAACCAACAAATAAGAACAAGCTGTCAAAATGAAAAATGTAGAGCTGCAGTTGTTTCTTGCACAGTGGGACCTTCAATGTCACACTTGAAACTGTTATCCAACTTTCTGCCCCTGCGTGCTTTGAGAGCTAAAAACACACATCTTAATGTCATGCTTTCTTTACATTTTCAACATGACAAGATGAACAAACAACACCAAACTGCTAAACCTGAACAACTTATCGTCTATCATTTTTCTTTCCCCCTCCAAAGGAAAACAAAACCCACACAATCAGAAATTCTAGTTGTATCCCTGCATAATAAGCATATCATTGACACCATAAGAGGAATTTACTTTTATCCTACAGATTATATCATCGCTCATGTCTTACACAGGATCGTGGCACCTACCCAGATCCAGCAGCCAGAACTTGCAGTTGTCGGAGTGTTCTCTCTGTGCCAGATCCATTGAGCAAAATGGATTCAAAGACACTAAAGACTCAATTCCACGAGCCATGTTAGTCAAATATCAAGCCTTTGGAATTCTGACTTGAAATAGTTCCTTAGAGCATCTCCAAAGGTATGACAAATGGCTTTAAGATCCTTTGCAAAATCCAAAATTCTTTTTGAAACGATTTATAGTTATAAATAAAAATAATTCTGCAGTAACTACGTCGCTGAAATTCCAGAGAGAGAAAGTGCGAAGTCCAGCGTGAGAGAAAAGTCAAATGCAGCATTAGAGAGTAGGATGTTTTCTCTCTCTTTCTTTGTATCTCCATCCCTCCCTCTCTCCCTCCCTCCCTCACGAGTGGGCTGCTGTGAGGATATTGGGCAAACCTCCACTGTGCCTCTCCTGTTCCAAGGGGACGTCTGGAAACAGGCAGCATATCTACCGTATTACCCTTTGTAGAAGCACCCACTCACTTTGTGTAGGCGGGTGCATATTTTACAGGCATTAGGTCGCATACAAGTTGTGCAGTATGCTTGGAACAAATATAGATTCGGTTATGAAATCCAACAGAAATGAACAGCACAAAGCTTGGTAGAAAAAAATATGTCTTCTGTTCACTTGTTCGTTCTAAGTGTCACATTTCAGATTTAAAAAAAAAAAATCATTTAGCTTTATGTGAAGTTTTCTGAATAGTAGTACAGACTATTTATTCAACACGTTTTCAAGCATCTTCACCTGAAATTGTGCACTGTGCAGCCTTGAGCAGTTATGCAGGCTAGATGCACAAAAGTCTCCTTGTTTAACTGTGAGTGTGTGTTTATGTGTATCCCTCTGGGCTCTAAACACTCTCTCTCCTGTTAGGGCAGGCACACAAATGCACACACACTGGCAGGCACTCTGAGTCCTTATATCAATAATATTAAGTGTCATTAAGAGGGTACTTTTGTGTTTATTCCATCCTGAGGGGCAGTGAGAGTCCACCTGCATGTTTGGCAAATTAGTGATATCATTTAGCAGGAATGTGTAGGCTTGCACAGGTGTCAGCAGTGGGACTAGATTCAGAAAAGAAAACCACACAGATTATAAATAAGAACAACTGAAGCTGCCAAGCGTACATTTTGTGGGCAAATTCATCCGCATGTGAAGCACTCTATGGTATTCTGCTACTTCAGACACAGATGTTGCCCCCAACTGTCAATTCTTCCTTGTGGTGAGCAACTGCTGCTGTAGTCACTAGTTGTCTGTGAGGCTTCACCTCAGCTAATTCATGTCACTGAACTGGTTGCTGCTCTTGGAAAATTTATAATGCAATTTCCTGAAAAATAATATAGCTATGTTGAAAGGGTTCACACTCTACCCTCTCATCTTATTATGGTCACTTCTGGCTCTGAAACCTCAAGATGACAACGACCATAAGTTGAGGATTCAAAATGCCAGTCAAAAAAAACAGTGGGTGAAAGGTCATGGTGGCTATATCGATATAATTCTATATCTTTTATATACAGTCTAAGGTTGTGATAGACAGCAGCAAAAATGGGAGCTGTCCTGGACAACAACCTTAATTCACTTCAATTCAATTCAATTCAATTTTATTTATTTAGCGCCAAATCACAGCAACAGTCACCTCAAGTCACCTTACATTGTGGCGCAAAGACCCTAAAATATTAGACAGACCACCCCAACAGTCAACAACCTTAATCCCCTAAACCTTCATGGTTGGTCTGTAAATATAAAATCCTGACAAAATCGCACAAAAAGACTTTTTTTTCTCTTTTGGTCATTCTTGTCTACCTCCTCCTGAGCAACAGCCTTTTTGATGAGTGCATCGCCTGCAGAGAAAGGCTCCTTTTCATCACCACCTCTGACCACACAAACAACACGTACACAAACAGTGACAAACTGACTTGTTAGGCGGAACCAAAAAAATAACCACAGAAAAGGCTGATAGAAACACGAGAGCCTGTAAACAAAGTAGGGATAAAAAACAAAGAGCTGGAGTTGGAAGCGTAAAATAACTGGTTGGGAAATTGTACCCTTCTTCTCGTGCTGTTCTAGTAAATCATTCAGCTAATGCCAAAATTGTTAGTTCCTGTACGCACTGTCCAAGCATCCTTTAATTTTAAATGCAGACCTTCCTCGTACTGACTACAAAGAAGCTGCCAGCAAAATATTTGTATGCTATATCACCATAGAAACAAGCAGTACAGCTCTCACCCACTCTTCCAGATTAAAAAGAGAAAGGCACAAGCAGAAACTTCTGTCAAGACATGATGACAGCAGCTCGTAACTCCAAATGGCTATGTGTCAGCCAGTGGTCAGCTATATTAAATAACAAATTCTTTGTTTATTTTGATTACAGCTTAGATCATAAGAAAACATGAATACCTAGCATCTACCTGAGCCAATGTGTGAAAACTGAAACTAAATACATGCTCAGTGAGTTCAGAGTTATGTTTTACTGTAGCATTTTAGCATTGCTGGAAAGTCACTGAGTACATTCAAGTAATGTGCTAAAGTACAGTTTTGAGTTATATCGTTTGCGCAAGTACTTTCGTTTAGGCTATGTGGCCGAATCTGAATTAGCTCCACCTTTACCAGCTGCAAAATTTTAATTATGCTGATGCAAAAGTAGGGCCGCTTGATTCGATGAGTACTTCTTCTTTTAGCTCTACAAGTATAATTTGATACAAATTACCTGAAAACATAGTGAGATTCATTCTGCACGTCGTTCTTTGTGTACAAAAGGATGTGGTGGAGACACAGTACTACAAACCACTACTTCAGGCTATAGGTGTTCTTATAACTCTGGAGGAAGTACCCTCTTCTTTGTGTGTCCACACTGCAGAAACTACTGAAGTTCTTAGAACCTCATTTTTTGGGTCTATAATCCCTCATCAGTATTGAGATTTGGGAAGTTTTTATGTCCTGGTGATCATTTAATTTAAGTGTTAGATAATGCTTCAAAAATAACAGAATAAACAAAAATAGCAAATAAGTTCCTGAAAGTGTTACAAGGTGGCTGCCGAATGACAAGATTTAGTTCGAAAAGGGCTTTGGTGTTAACACATAGATTGAGAAAAACCATGGGAAATCCGCTAATGAGTTTTCATGAAAGAAAATCCGTTGGGGATAAGAACAAAGGCACCATCACAAGGCCAAAATGAGTGTTTCTGACAGTAATAATATCTGTCAGTGTAAAAAGTGTCAAGAATTGGAAGGTTAAACTTATTTAAACATGAATGAAAAATTAGCTGTGCTTCAAGCAGGCCTTCTACAGTTGCATAGCAACACCTAGAAATACATGTTTGTGCTTCCCCAAGCAGCTGTTTAATGAAAAGTGAAGGCTCTACAGGTCATCAGTGTTATGTTTGCAAAGGAGAACCACATCCGATTAGCAAGTGTCCGTGTGTGCATGGATGCAACAAACAGCTGTTTAAATGTTCAGATGCGCTTCACAATGCAAAAACATCATTCAGTGCAGCTGCTAATCTGGCCGTAATAATCCAAGAAATTATTCTCCTCCTACCTTTGTGGTTGAAGAGGCCCTCCATCTCCATGGAGGACCTGGAGTGAGCGATGCAGAGCATGGAGCAGGGTACAATGCCCTCCTGGGCTGGGGAGCGGTCTGTGGTCCGGACCAAGCACCAGTCCGGCTTGTCGTGGAGTCGCTCCAAAACCTCCACAGTCTGGCCTCGGCGTACCGTCAGCTCCCCATTGCTGCCACCATTACTGGCCACAAAGTCATGTATGACCACTGTAAGCTCACAGCCACCAGAGAGCTGGAAGGGAAACAAAGAGAGATCTGTATTTTTTATTTATTTTTTTCCCAAGGGAGTAACCTCCACATTAGTAAATATCAGGTAAGTGTGGAGTGATATTTAGAACCAAAAAAGATAAATAAAAGAGTGATATGTGATCACTGCATTTATAATTATCTGCACAGAGGACAATCCTCTGTTATCTCTTTGTGTTCCCTTAGAATATACATACGTATATATATTTCTTACTTTTCTGCATTTCAATAATCTTATCACCAACACTTGCTTGATTATTATTATTGGTTATTTAAAAAAAATAAACTTGCAGTAAAACTTCCACTGGCAAAACTTTATACAATTAACTGAAAAACAGATGTGCCCACACAATATCATGTAGTAACAGCACAGGGACTCAAGCAGCACTGTACAGTGTAAGAATGAACTGATCACTGGTGACTCATTCTAGCTCAACTGAACGAAACGTCACTCTGACGATGTGATCGTCAGTGAAAGGAAAAGCAATTTTAGGTAGAGGTGGAACGAGTCGGAATTAGTCATTTTTCTCACTGGTTATTTTAAAAGGTTTTTCCTTTTAACGTGTGACTGAAAAAGCAGCTGCTTGTTGCTAATGATGCTTTGATCTGTTATGGAGGTACAGAGGGTGAGCAAGTGTAGCTATTCCACAAACACAGGAGCATATAACATAAGATAAGACACAGTTTATTTATCCCAGATTTGGAAAAATTTTTTTATACAACTGATATACAGTTGTGCACCATACTTAAAGTTAAATGGAACACTTAAAAGCAATAAAAAGTAATTAAAACCATAAATGCCTCATAATGAATAGCTTGTACTCATTCTTTTGCATAGTAATGCAAATCCAGTTGCCCGTTTTTAACTCTGTAATTTTTCAACAATCACTCAGAGTTAGCAACCTGTAAACCTGTATTCTGTTTTTCTTATAAGTATTCGTCAGTTTATGTATTATTTTAATCAAAGAATTTCAAGATGAAAAACCTTTTAAGTGATTTCAACTAACTTCTGTGTATTTATATTAAACATAAATATGATTAATTAACAGCAGATGAAAAAGTCTTGGAAATGAAGTAATGTCACAGATAAGTCATTAGACACTCTGCAGACTAAAAACTTTCACACATTTTATGTTTTCCAAAGTTTATAGCTGCTGTAATTGCTTAATTTTAGTGTTTAAAGCGTATATTATTGCACGTTCTTTTTTTCATGACACACTACACTGCATTAACTGTCACAGCAAAGTAAAGCGGATTATTTGCAACATACCCTTTGGTAGTGCGGTAAAGCCAGAGAGCTTAGGAGCTGAGAAACGGGATGTGAGCTCCTCTCTCCGAGCCTGTTCATTGTTTTCCACTCCCTCATTGCAAGAGAAGTTCCAAAAAGCTAGAAAAACTCTACAAAGCAGTGTGATTTCTACCTCAGTCCACTAGAGTTCAAATCACAGTGACGAGATGCCTAATGGATAAGTGTAAGAAGTCAAAAAAAAAAAAAAAATTGAAATAATCATTCATATTTTAATTTGTATTTTTCCTGGGAAAAAGTCCCAGGCATTAAAATTCCTGATCCAAACATTCCAAAGCCAGTAGAAAACTTCCTGCTGTCCACTGTAACAATCAACAGGACTCCTGTGGATCCTTACAATCAGACTATTGAGGCTTAAACGATTCCTTCTGTTGTATCTCTTCCCTGAAGCAGAGCAACTAATCCATCCGTGTCTTTTAACAATTATTTTCACAATTAACCTTTTATCAAGGAAAAAAGAAAACACAGCAGAAAATTAGAGGAAAAAAACACTACGGTTGCCTGAATTTTGAAGCAAAGTGTAAGATCGATAGCTGTGAGGACTTAAAACTGTGCTCTCCTGTCTGGCATACAGACGAGCATCCTCTGTGAAGTGAGCGTGGGAGGCTGAAGCTGCTGACACACAAGTCAGTCACTAAAGCAGAAATGCACACAGGAACACAAGCGCGCACACACAGTAACACAAACACACCACTGTCGCTGCCTCTTGAATGAAACGTCTCATAGAGTCCTCGCAAAGAGACAGATAAAGAGATGCATTCAAAAAGTGAGAATGAGATGCTAATTTAAATTTGCAGGTGTTACTGCGTGTTTTGAATGTGTGTGCATACCCTAAACTGATGCACTGTGACTAATTAATCAGCGTCTGTGATAGTTTAAACTTCCGTGGATACTCCTCAAGTTTAAAATTACATATTTAGGTCATGTGAAATTCAAGTGTGAAAATAAGGAACTGATGCTGCTCCGTTTATAATTGGTATGACATAAAAGCATGGAAAGACTATTTTATCTGCGCGTGTGCTGCATGGTTTTTAGCTTTACAGTTGATCATACTGAGCGTAGGAGGACAAGCCTTCTGTGGTGCTATTACCAGATATAACCACAGCCACACGCACAAATACACACGAAAACAAACACACACATGCTGTTTTAAAGCTCTGTCAGTTGGGCTGTTTCTTCCTCCTAACACAATCAAACAATTTCACAGGAAACTACTTCAGGACAGTTGCCTGCATCTAAGCAGTTTGCACATTTTTACAATCAAATTATTGAGTGACAGCATTAATCACCAATGACAGGAGAGCTGCATTCTGACCGAATGCGCTGAACATTGTGACTCAAAACTTGACTATTTTTTTATATGACTAAAGTGCTACCTGGTACATATTGGGGATGAAGAAAAGCCTGTGTGAGTTGTGTTCCTACCTTATCACTGTCCAGTGTGTTCTGGGATGTACGTGAGGCAATAGAGATGGTATCAGGTTGGCTGCTGGCGTCGCCCTGGCTGTCCAGCTCCTCTCCATCCCTGCAGGCAGGCATCATTACAGCAGACCCATAATTACTATGACCAATAAACATTACATTTGCTCTATAGGTTTATTTTAGTATTTCACTAATGTACAGCATGTACTTCCAATGGTTGACATGAGTTGTGCCCAGCTGCAGTGTTTAATAGTCATTATCATAAAACTGACTCAATTTTTTTTAGCTTCCAGCTTACCGTCTGCCTTTATGTTTAGTTGTGGTGGCTTTAGGGATGTGGATGGGCTCCTTCAGAGCTCCACGTAGGTGGATTGTTCGTTCCTGAATGACCTCCCGAATGTGTTTGATCCAATCCTGCTTGTTCTCAATACTTGAAGCCTAGCACATAACAGACAACTGGGTTAGATACATGTTAGATTTAAACGTTTCTAGTATACAGCTCTTAAGTGGCTACAGTGTAGCCAGTCTTTTTCTCTCTTTTCAGACAGATACATCAATGTTAATAGCAAGAAATACAACAGGTCTACATATAAGGTCTAATTTACTCATTATAATTCTGTCTGCTCCCACAGGAGTGCTTGAGCCCTGCAATCTTTCACTTGACTCACATGTCTGTGTGACGACCACAGCTTCACTCAGGGCCCAAAGAGCAACTGTGGACTATTGCTGTGTTTATTTACGTCACAGATCAAATGTGTAGACACTGCTTTCATCCTATAACTACCCTCATTTGAGTCTTCTCTTCCTCTTTCACTTAGCAACCAGGACCGTGGCTGCCGTGGAGCTGAGTTATATAAAATACAGTTTAAGATTATCATCAGAAATTATGTAATAAGACAGATAGCTGTACAGGACACATTCCCAAATCGCAACACACCCTGGGAGTCTTTCTCTGTGTCAGTCTCAAGAAGCAAACACATATCTACACACAGCATACATAAAACATTGCTTCTGACTCACTGGGTGAGAACTACCAAGTTGCTTGTGAGGTTTGGATTATGACCCATCAACTGCTATGCTAATGTGATGAGTGAATAAGTAGCAGAAAGTAACACTCCGCCCCCTTACAGGGACTGAACTTTGTTGACTGAACAAAAGGAACTATGTAGGATTTAGTGTAGGTGGACTATAGACATGGAGTGATTCTTTTTCATATATGAAAACCCTTACTACTTCCTGTACAGGAGGAATTATATGACCGGTACAGTCATGTGAAAAAGAAAGTTTTCACAGGACTCTATGCAGTCCTGTGAAAAACTAAGTACACCCCATGATTCAATAGCTTGTAGCTTGTAACACCAATAACTTGAAGTAACTGTTTTCTGTATGACTTCATCAGTCTCTCACATCGTTGTGGAGGAATTTTGGTCCACTCTACTTTACAACGTTGCTCCAGTTCATTGAGGTTTGTGAGCATCTGTTTATGCACAGCTCTCTTAAGGTCCTGGCACAATATTTCAATCAGGTTGAGGTCTGGACTTTGGGCCACTACAACACCTTGATTCTTTTTTTTTTTTCAGCCATTCCGTTGTAGATTTCCTGGTGTGCTCAGGATCATTGTCCTGTTGCATGACCCAAGCTTTAGCTGTTATTATGGTCAACTCAATGACTGCAAGGTGCCCAGGTCCTGAGCTGCAAAACAAGCCCCAATCATCATGCCATGTGCTTATGGCCAAACATCTCTACGTTGGTCTCGTCTGTCCAAAGATCATCGTTCCACAAGTCTTGTAGTTTGTTTAGATACAACTTTGCAAACCTAAGCCGTGCTACCATGTTCTTTTTTAGAGAGAAGAGGCTTTGTCCTGGCAACCCTTCTAAACAACCCAGACTTTGTTGAGTTTTTTCTAATTGTGCTGTCATGAACTTTAACATTTAACGTGCTAATTGAGGCCTGTGGAGTCTGAGATGTAGCTCTTTGGTCTTTTGCAATTTCTTTGAGTATTGCACAGTCTGACCTTGGGTTGAATTTGCTGGGACGTTCACTCCTGGGAAGATTGTGGCTTTGTGTTTATATACACCTGAATGGTCCAGACCAGGAAACTGACAAAACTTTGGCTTTTATAGAGGTGCTCGCACTTGCTGATGATCAGTTAATCAAGTGCATGTGATTAGCAGAATCTGGCTGCTACTTACTCTCTTCTTTCCTGTAGAAGCAGTGAGAGTGTACTTAGTTTTTCACAGGACTTCTACCATGACTATATCAGATGTGTTGTAATTTACTCAAAAGAGGAACATAGTGTCAGTTAATGAACATGAAGAGCTACCCGCTGTGGTGAGCTTTTGTGGATAAGGGAGCAGCCGAAAGTAGCTTTTAATCTTGAAATATTGTTAACGTAAATATGAATGTACTTTGTCCACAAACCATTAAAATCAGTATCTTCATACCTTCAGAACAATCTTGTTGTCTGACGTCGGGGTCCTCCCTACCCAGAGGGCAAACTTACAAGGATCTCCCTCCACATGTTCTGTCACTCCAAGCTCTGATGTCTGATGAGATGAAAAATATGCAAGCAAATTTAGATGAAACATTTAAAAAAAAAAAATGCAGCAGATTTACCACCTTGCAGTTTGTATTCTTCTGCCAACCAGTCAAGTCCGTTCAGACTTAACATTTGACCTTTTAGAAATAAAATGCCATCACTTCATATTATCCTCATTGACAGCTGTGTGAAAATTAGTCATAATCAGCATTTAAATTCTGGGGTTATGGCCAAAAAATGTGCATTGCGAGGTCACAGTGGACATTTGTGCCAGTTTTAAAGAATTCCCTCAAGGTGTTCAAGAGATATCACGTTCAAGAGGGGACCGGCACACAAACAGTCTGACTTATGGCAGTATGGACAACTGAAAAGCATAATGCCTCCAGCCACATCCATTGCCAGCACAGAGGTATAAAAATGATGTGATAACAGTCTGTAACCCAGATAAAAACAACAGGTGTCTCTGAGGACCCAGCATGTATCCACCCAATACAGCCTGATAAAACACTTCCTTACAAAGAGCTTGCTCTTGTAGAGGTATTTGCTGCGCCCATTGGAGTCTTTTACTTCTTTGCTGAAAACCAGGGACATCTCAAAGAGGAATAGGTGTCGGTCACGACCCTTCCGGATTAGAGTCTTAGGATCCCAAACCTGGAAGGACTCCTGGAGTATCAGCTCTCCCTGGGAGTCAAGGTTCCCATCAAATCCTGAGGTAGTAAAGGGAGAAGCAGGAAAGAGTCACTTAAGGGTGTTTTCTTGTTTGTGCAGTAAATGCAAATATGTTTGTGGGAGGCAAGCTGAAATAAGTAATTTCTGACTCATAGCTGAGCAATTTAAGCTCACCGACTATTAAAAGTGAGGGACATATTGGAATTTCTCTCAAAACAGCAAAGTGACAGGCAGCAACAGACAAGAAAAGTAAGCATGTGTGTATAATAAAAACATGTGAGTTCCATTACTAGCAGACGTGTGTGTGTGTGTGTGTGTGCATGTGTCTATGTACATGTATACCCACCCTCCAGCATAGAGAGGTGCATGGCATCATTGGCTTTCTTGGGGACACTGAGCATCACTTCAAGACCATCCTTGATCTCACCTTTTCCTTCCTCACAGCATGTCAACAACTCCTGCAATGGAGCACAGAAACATGCAAACACACTGGCATTTAAATAAAGACTTAGTGAATTCACTTAAGATTCATTTAAACGTATGCTGTACCTTGAGAAGCAACTGGTATTTTGTGATTCTCTGGACTGGCTTGATCAGGTAAGAGGAGATGGAGTTGGCAAGACGATGTCTTTGTTGGATTTCCTGTAAATCGAAAAGGGAAAGAGACATTTTCGCAACAAAGGTTTTCATTATTTTAAATCATGCAGTGTAAAGACAAACCATGAGAGTTAAAGAAATTATAATTTGAACTGAGTGAATATCACAGATAAAATGAATTTTTTATATCTCTACTACCTGAAGATGTATTTACACCCAAATGGAAAAGATTTATCCCATCTGTAATACGAAGCCTTACTTACATCAAAGTAGGGTCCAGCATGTTCCAGGATGAGCTGAGTTGAGTCTGGCTTGTTCTTACAGTAGTTCACATACATCTGAAACTTATCAGCCTTAGCAGGAAAAATAACACCAGCATTTTATTCACAAGAAATCCAGATGAAACAAAGATTTTTTTTTTTTAGAAGAAATGGAGTACTGTACTGTGCATGTTTTAGCATTTATATACAATAAAGAAACAACAAATTCTTAAGATATAGTATGAGTACAACTAACATGTAGAGTTTATCTCTTACCCAGGTTACAAAACAATGACCGACGTCTTCTGGAAGCTGCTCATACTTCTCCAACTCCTTCAAGAAGATACTGTACAGAAACACAAAAAGGTAGAATGACCGACCAAATTCACAAGTGCAAAATGGTGTCATTGACCAAATGCTTAACTTTATATTCGCTGCCCCTAAAAAAGATTTCTATTTGAAATAACCGATGTAAGGAATACAGAACATGACAGATTAATGCACCACTGACTTGTGATGAAACTCATAGAGGTCCTGCATGTTCCCAAAAATGATGTGTTCCTTGTTGACAATACCAGGAGGAATCTCCTCCACGCCGCTGGTCATTTCCCACAGGTAGGTCTGCACAAACACACACACCAGAGCATAATTAACTCAACACCTAGACATGTCTCTGACATTCCTAAACAAAAAGTAACTGGAAATCCAATTTCCAGTTACATAATTCAAGGATGAAGAACGAAGACTTGTGTCTCTTACAATACTTACATCCATACACTCTCGTAGGTCTCTTACGTAGGCTTTCTCTGTTTGAATCAGCTCTGCCATTATAAATCTGAAAGGACATGCACATTGGGAACATTGGCTACGCACAAAATATAAATTAAAAACAAAAGGAATCCTCAGGGGAGATTGCTGTTAACACATTAAAAGAAATGTTAAGAAATTATAGATTTCACTAGCTTTACTGTTTAGATATTATTTACATTAAATGTGCTAATTGTTATACACAAATACAACACGGTGCGACAACCAGGCTTTTGCAGACCTTAGAAAAGAGTCCATCCACACAACTGCTCTTAAAACCTGTTACTGTAGGTTTAATGTACTTACATTATAGTTAACTGATTTTTGCTGTTTCTTAACAATGACTTTATGATGTCAGTGAGTTAAACAAACCAATTGACATAACAGGAGTTGTCCATGTATTAGTATCACAAACAAAATGGTTAAGATGATAAGAAACATACAACAATGCTCGTGTGCTCCCTCCTGCAGGAATTTCCCTCATAGCTCAATAAACCATTTATAAGTACTTACCACAGATATTCAATACACCATCAGAAACACAAAATTTTGTGATAAATGCTCATAGCTACTCTGCATCATCATGCACCATAAACTCCATCACTATTTGTGTTCACACTTCAATGGATCTGAGATCCTAAGATGTGTGCATGTTCTCTGGGTTATACTGCACATTAAGCCTAACATTATGAAATGAAAGCTTGGCTGAAGCTAGAAAATATCAACAGCACTGAAAATGTTTTTATAGGTTTGTTGGAAATGACTGGCCTGAAACCCATGACTCTGATAAATAGGGGTAATCAGCACATCTGTTGCTCTTACTCTTTCCTTCGAGCTGATTTCCTCTTCTCCTCATTGAGCTCGTGAGCAGCATCCCGCAACTTGACCTCTGACCCTGGAGCACTGGCTGGAATGATGTCCAGTTGCAGCTCTTTACTCTGAAAACAGAGGAGCCAGTGGCTATTATGTGGTGTACAATGCAAAACAGGCACATCAGTCTGTGATGTATCAGCAGTTGAAAAAACAGGATTCAATCCAGGCATAGGCTATATGTCTGTATGTCTGTGCTTTATATGTCACATAAAGCACAGACATACAGCTTTTTGAAAAGCTGGAGGCCATAGCAAATAGTTACACTGCATATAGTTATATCCTTATTTCTACAACCTGTAGATTTGCGGTATAATCGTGTAGCATAAACCAGACAAGTGCACATATAACATATGGATGCAGTTGGGCTGTTTAAAGTTGTTTGAAAGAAGAGATCTGGTATTATCAATGATGGGCACTCACAGCCTTGTTTGAGTCGGAAGAAATGCCAAGTGCCGTTTCCAGGCAGGTTCGGTATTTGTCCATGCGGAGAGAGAAGTCCCTGTAGCGCTTGTCCACCGAGGACACCCATTTCTTTATTTCCGCGGCATGGGCGTGGCCCTTGTCACAAAACCCATCCGCCAGCTGGATCAACAGCTTTACCCGCTCTTTGGTTTGCTGTCAATAGAGAGGGAGGGGGCAGAGAGAGGAGAGAGGTGGCCGTAGAGAGGAAAGGTAGATGAGCGAGAAAGAGAGAGAGAGAGAGAGTTAGGAATCAGTGTGTTGTCTGATGGACACAATAGACTGTTCTCTAACACAATAACAGTGACACAGCAAAGAGGAAACAGGACAATATGCTGGGAATGGGCCTCACAGCAGAGCGCGGGACTGTACAAACATACACACAACACATGCAGTAAGTAATAGGTAGAAAAACACTACACTTCCTCCCACTTTTATAGATAAATAAACAGACATAAATGTTCATACCTTTGCTGTGATCTGGAAATCTTCATGCTCCTTCAGTAGCTCCTGTGTGTGATGAATGCTAGACCCAGTGGATGTGTGTGTGGACAGGTAAAACTCCCCGGTGTCATGGATCCACTCCAGAGCCTGAGGAAACAACCAATTGCAAGTGAGTACGTAGACACTGCAGGGATTTTAGTTACACAGTTTAACACAGACTATTACCTGCCCAAATCTGAAGACCTAGTACAAGCTAGTACACTTGAAACTACAATAGAATAAATCCTAAAGGACAGGATAAATATCTAAACTAACAAGAATTCTGTGTTTAAGCTGATTGGGGTTGTTCTGCAGCATTTTCTACCATACAGATTCTCTCTAAGGATCCCTTTACAATTCCCTACAATCACATTTGGGGATTAGGAAAGTTGATATCTGTATGATCTTACAAACAATAGTATGACATGTTTTCTGTTTACCATGCACATCTAATCAATGACCACCTATTTAAATTTCTGGTTAATTCATACATTTCTAGCATTCACTTTCAAAACATTTTATTTAGTTTCTATTCTTTTGAGGGTTTGTGTACTTTTAAACCAGGCCTGCCGGTGAGACCGCCCAACCAGCAATGGCATAACTGGCCCAGTCAAACTGTGAGACCAGAAACATTTGAGCCCTGGGGATAAAACCTGGACTGCCCCAGAATAGCCATGTCCTAGAAACACACATGATGTCGTCTGGTTTTACTGGCTAAGAGAATTGCTCAGTGCATACGCTGTGCTACCCAAACGCCACAAGAGGGAGCCAAATGGCCTTTATTAAACAACCTAAGGTCTCCTGTTACAGAAAAATAGGGTTAAGTGCTACAGATTCTAACTTCCTTTGGCTCTCTCATAAAAAGTGTTTCGACTAGTCAAAGTCATGTTTAAAGTAAACTCAGTCTGTAGAGCATAAGGACATCCTGAGACTTGTTTGACTGAGAAATACTGAGCGTTCTTTGGACCCTAGCTCAGATCTCTTATTCTACAAACAACACAGAAAAGCTTTCCAAGGTTGAGTTGACAAGCAGGGAAAAACGAGGAGTTGGAGACATACTTTGGAAATGCTTTGTGGTAAATGCAACCTTTACATTTACTAGGCCACATAATGATAGCCATCCTTAAGAGATTTTTGCATAGGTCTGCCTGCATCATTACAAAGAAAAACCTACTTAATGTTTAATTCAAAAAGAGAGACAAAACAAGGTGGAAGTTGCAGCTGTTTGTTAACAAAGTTAATATGCTGATGTATTCCCACTCCAAATGGGAGGCTTATTTCTACTTTCTCAGTCTGTGGTAAATCAAATACCGCAATGCAGTTATCTGCTGTGCCTTATGACCAGATCGCGCTTATTCCCACTGCACATATAAACAAGCACACACCTGTTTGGCACTGCGTTCAAACACTACATATTGCTGGCACTGGTCCAGTCTCCGCTTCCTCATGGTCCAGAAGTGAAGCACTCTGTTTTCTCTCTGCAGCAGCTCATTCAAAATATCTGATGGATTAACACAAGCACTTTGTTTATTCAAGCTGTTTATGTATGTCAGCTTAATACAGAAACAAATGCAGGAACAAACAGAACACGTGAAATCAAAAATTCTATGAAGAATCTAAGAAAAAGTTCAATAAAGCCCTTTTCAGACATGGGATACATTACATTGCTGACTTCACAATCTGTTAATGTTCTTGTGTGTGTTATTTTCCATACATGCAAAAGCGCTGTTGCATTTATGGGAATGAACATTGTCAGCATCAACTCTAGTTGAGTGTAACACACCCTCTGTGTCTGTGTACGTGCACTACAGGAAGCTGCAGCTGAGAGATTGCTATACCCCTCCCACAAAAACTCAGAGAGAAGAGATCTCTTCTTGATTAAGTCCAACTTAGATTTTTTTTTTTTTTTTTTAATCTCATTGCAAATTAGCAGCAGTGTTGTTGAGATAAAATTCTATTGTGTGCATGCGTTAGCTGTTTGGGCATTGTCTGGTGAATTAAACAAAGATGCATGAGAGACAAGTGCAGTTGTAATTTTGCATATACCCATCCATCACTCACTCAGACTTGTTCTTGGTCTAACAAGCACTTTTTTTAATGTTACTAGGTCTAAGCACTTTTACGAAAAGTGCTGGGGAACTTCTAAGTTAGACATGAAGACATGTTAAGATGCCATTACATTAATGGCAATGAGTGCATGTCTGAAAGGGGGTGTAGGTTAACATCAATTAGATAAAAACCTTTGTAATGATTACTGTAGACTGTAATAATGAGATGCAGAAGTGATGACAGTTATCATTGAGATGTTTACTTACTCTTAACCTGAGTCTCTGGTGCTTTGACGTGGGACAGCATGCCGGGCATGTTGACGCTGTTTCTGTGCAGATACTTCAAGAAAACATCAGCATTGCGTCTGGCTAGCGTACAGGCCTGTAATTGTGCGGAAAGAACACAAATGTCACTCAACAGGTCACCAGATTCATACCCTTATAATTAGGGGTTAAACTGGGATTTGGCACGTAGGGGAACCTTAAGATCTGGTGTAGCGGCACGGCGGCTCTCATGCCTGCTTTCCAACCCCTAGCCACTGGAATTTTCCTTGTGCTACTAAAGAGCATCATCAGCTTAAATGCATTACAATAATAATAATAACTATTTTTATAGTATTTCTAGATCCAAGTCCTGCCACTAAACAGCTACTGTGGAGCACCTCTGGACACTTACTTGGATAGTTATTTTGAAGCATTATCAAAATCAACTTTCATTTCAATGGACAATGGGGCATAAAACCTGGACTTAGTCAAATCTGATAAAAAAAAAAAAAAAACACTTAAAAT
>VUQI01062646.1:91813-110186 GCA_015106735.1 Paratilapia polleni | reverse complement strand
ATTATTTCCAAAGAAAACGTTGGAATTGTTTATAAAAAAACAAAAAAAAAAAAAGAAGAAAAAAAGGAAAAATTTGCAAATACTTTTGTACCCTAACTTGTACAAAGATAATATGTCTATTTATTTATTTATTTTATTGTATTTTATTTTTTTAAGGCTAATTTTTTAATTTAATGCAGTGGCATTTTTCAAATAAAGTGCAGACGGATGAGTGGTTACTCCTATGTTGCATCACCTTTTCTTCAACAACACTCAGCAAAGACCAACTGGCGTTTTGAAAAGTGAAATGTTTTCCCATTCTTGTTTGGCATATGATTTCAACTGCTCAACAGTTTGGGCCTCTTTTGTCGTGGTTTTCATGTCATAATGTGCCAAATGTTTCAAGTGGTTCTGGACTGAAGGCAGGCCAGTTCAGCATACAGTCTTTTGTCATTGATCTATGTTGTTTAGCATTGTCTTGCTGAAATAAGCAAAGACTTCCCTGGGGAAATTAAAAATAAATAAATAAATCAAATCTGGATGGAAGCACATGTTGCTCCAAAGCTGTATATGTGCCGTGTTCACTAAAACTAAATCATTGGACACTTGATTAATGCATGTAGTAGTTTCAACATGCACATACATCGTTAACATTATTTTTTACATTTGTTAGTGAAGCTGTGTGATAATGAAAATTCCTTATAATCCTTTTAATGTGGAGGGAAGAAATTGATTTGGCTTAAGGTTCTGTTTCTGGTACATATTTACAGCTAATGTGAAATATTTTTGTAGCATTTCATATGAAGTGCACTGTGACCATGCAGTGCTTGACAAATATGCTGAATATCTAAATAGACCACACATGTTCTTATCTTTTGAGGTATGAAAAGAAGTGTAGCCTTGTATTTTGGGGGTCTGTTTATACTGCTGCCATGTTGTGGATTACAGACATTGTACGTGGGCTAAAACCTCCAATTAAGGAACAGCCGCAGTGTTACATCTGAAAGGCATAAGCAGCTACATATGGCCATGCACACTCTCTCTTTCTCTCTCTCTCTCTCTCTCTCTCTCTCTCACACACACATATACACACACGCATACACCCACACACACAGAATATGCACATACTCTTTCCATGCTTGAGGCTTTGGGCTGTGATCTTTCCAAAGGTTTCCTCCTGTGGCCCGTGTGCCAGACTGTCTGGAGAGCTGTGGAGGGGCTGGCGTCGCCTCGCCTGCTGGATGAAAAAGCCAGTAACATTTGCTTTCTGTGGCACAGCAACCAGCTTCCCCTCTCCTCCGTTCCACCTCTCCTGCCCCATCTCCCACCTCCCCTGCTTCTCCTCTTGAGGAGGATTACCGGCAGAAACTGGACGTTTGATCCTGCCTTGCTATCCACCACTGCTATATCCGTCTGACAAGGCTCTTTGTTTCTTTTTTTCCTCCAGACTTCTCTATGTTTCTCGCTCTGACTGTGTTTTAGAAAAGATAAAAGTTAAGCCCTTTTGCTGTCTGCTATTTGATGTCTCAGATTTAGCCCTGGTCTGCCTCGAAGCACCCAGGACAGGTGGATCACAGATATGCAAGAAGTTAATTCAATTTTAACCGGAATGGAGCAGAAAAGATCATAAAGACAGGTGTAGATAATTTATGAGTGTATCTTTTGATAATGTAGAATGAGCAGTGTAAATGAAATAATTAACTGTCACGAAGATGCACGCTTTTCTCAACCAGTACGCCCCTGTATAAAACCTCAAAAATGCAGAAAAACATATCCGTCACTGGCCCATGACTCCCATGCCTTATAATGGCTTTTTTTTTTGGTTTGTTTTTCTTTCAGCTGTGACAGTGTTTTTCATGATTAATTGCAAGGGACAGTGCTAACAAGCTTTCTATCGTAATTTGCAGTGGGATATAAACAGGAAGTGTGCTCCCAATATATAATGTTGTTGACTAAGCTACAAAGGGTGATCAGGGCCAAAAAATGTAGATGTCATTGTGATACATTGTGACAGAGGACAGTATTCACTGACCTTAAGCTGTCAAGCTAAAGTATAAACATAGTTGCTTCATTAAGGCCAGTCTGTTGCGTGCACAAGTCAAGTTGAAATAACACCCCCTCAATGTAGGCAGTAATTATAGGGTTGCAAACAGCTCTTGAAATACCAGCTAACTGTGATTTATTTGTACTGACACAGGGCACATTACTTTCAAAAGTACTAAACAGTTGTTCTGTCAAAATAACCACCTCAAACAATACTGTTATTACAACATGTTATATAAGGTAAGGTGGCCTTTGTCAAAGGAACTGTAGAAATAAAACATGCAGGTTAAAATTACAATGCAATTGATCAATATTTTACTTAAGAAAGATCATGTTTTTCTGTGACACAAGGCTAAGTTTTTATGTTGTCTGGTGCAGGTTTGCACCAGACTCTGTATAATGTGTGGTGCAAACCCACACCAGACATTATACACATTTTTAACAGTAAACAACTCGTAATACTCAGTGTTCATCAGCCCCGTCATTTCAGTCTGTTTCAAAAGACAATATCCAGTCCTTATTCAGACCTATGAGGTAATGGGCAAAGCAGAGATCAAGAATACTTTAGAATAAGAAGAAATGTGTCCTTTCTTTTGCTGCATCCCCCCAAAAAAAAAAAAAAAAAATCTATCAAAGTTGGGCAGTTATTTGAATTCATGAATAGGCTGCTGACTTTAAGTCATAATTATCTCCTATTATCCTAATAAACAATCTGTAAATATCAAGCAAAAAGGTGTAATGGGTAAATTCTTGAATTCTTCACATGATTTTTGTTAAAGGTGTGGTATTATATTTGTCTTTGGCATTTTCATGAAAAATATTAATCTATATTGGCTATTAATTGACTGATTGATGGACTGATCAGGAGTTGTTAACTGTTCTCCGTGTTTGCAGCTCAGGCAGCTCCTTGTTAAATCAATCATTTATAAGTGTATTGCTGTGGTTTCATATTTTTTTCAGTCTGTTTGAGGGCACAGTTTGAAGCTCACCATTGTACAGTGCACCACTGAGATGATGTAGACTGTATCTCACAGTATCCACCCGCCCAATCACTTAATCTGTAAATTGGCTGATTGGTGCATTGTGTGTCGCAGCTAAGCTGTGCGATGATTGAACGATTGTTAATCCAAGCTGTATGATGATTGAAGCGGGCCGAGCTCGGTCCCACAGCCAGTTTGGTAATTAACAGGCTGTTTTCCATGTTAATAGCATTAGTCACCTTGGAGATAATCACAGCCATCAAGAGCACATAGCTGCATCTCCTCTGCGTACCCAATAGCCTCCTTAAACAAAGAGCTGACAAATATACAGCACTAGCTTTTGGCCCTTTGGCCTAGTCTGTTTCTACTAGTAGCATTTACGGCTGTTCACTAAATATTCTTTCTAACACCAATCAGTTATTATTTAAAATCCTTCATCTGTTGGACTTTTCTTAAACCCAAGGGTGGTAAAAGAATGGTAAAGGACTGTTTAATGTTTGATCCAACTGTTTGGCATTTGTGTTCTCGCGTGCACTTACAGTCATGGAAAAGAAAGTTTTCACAGGCCTCGATGCAGTCCTGTGAAAAACTAAGCACGCACCATGCTTCACTAGCTCAGAGAACCACCTTTAGCAGTAATAACTTGAAGTAATCATTTTCTATATGGCCTCACATCGTTGTGGAGGAATTTTGGTCCACTTTTCTTTACAACATTGCTTCAGTTTATTGAGGTTTGTGGGCATTCATTTATGCACAGCTCTCTTAAGGTACCACTGCATCATTTCAATCAGGTTGAGGTCTGGACTTTGCACTATTGCAACACCTTGATTCTTTTCTTTTTCAGCCATTCTGTTGTAGATTTACTGGTGTGCTTGGGATCACTGTCCTGTTGGATGACTCAGTTTCAGCCAAGCTTTAGTTGTCAGACAGATGGCCTCACACTTGACTCTAGAATACTTTGAGTAGACCATGAACTCCTCTGTATACCAAAGACTGCAAGGCGCCCAGGTCCTGTGGCTGCAAAACGAGCTCAAAACATCACCCCTCCACCACCGTGCTTGACAGTTGGTATCAGATGTTGATGGTGATGTTGGTATCTGAACATTGTTCCAGAAGTCTTGTGGTTTGTTGAGATGCAACTTAAAAACGTAAGCCCTGCTGCCATGTTTGTTTGTTTTTTGTTTTTTTGTTTTTTGAGAGAAGAGGCTTTCTTCTGGCAACCCTTCCAAACAAGCCTACCAAATAAATTTTTCTAATTGTACTGTCATGAACTTTGACATTCAGCCTGCTAACTGAGATCTGTAGAGTCTGAGATGTAGCTGTTGGGTTTTTTGTGGTTTCTGTGCATGGTCTGACCTTGGGGTGAATTTGCTGGGACTTCTCCGTCTTCTCCTGAGAAGATTGTGGCACTGTGTTAACACATACGAGAAAGATCCAGGCCAGAAAACCGCCAAAGCGTCTGCTTTTATAGAGGAGGTCACACTCGCTGATGATCAGTTAATCCAGTGCATTTAGTTAGCAGCACCTGGTGGCTATTTACCCTCTTATTTTCAATGGAAGCAGTAAGGGTGTGCTTATTTTTTTGCATGACTGCATAGAGTTCTGTGAAAGCTGTCTTTTTTTCACTGTACGTCAGGTAATGTCTAGAAAGATTCAGGGCTTCAGTGCATGTGTGACTTGCATTCTGTAAATACAGAGACACATCAAAGCTTACCAGTATACAGCATTCCACACTCCTGTCAGCTTGCATTGGTTGCCAAAAATTCATATGGGGATTCTGGCTTCCAGTAAACACTTGATTCTTCTGTATCTGATTCTGTTTTTCAGTGCAAGCATAATTTGGTTTGGGGCCACAGAAGCCTTTTTGATTAAGTTACATATGATGAATTTGAAGTGTTAAGAGAGTCCTAATGTCGTCATATTTGTGCGTGTGTCAAAAAAATGTAAATCTATACAGATTTCAATTCCTTGTTATTTTTCCATCCTTGTTTGTATAAGCCTAGAGCAAACACGCCTCTGCCAAAGATTATACAAAACAGTGATTTAATGAGTCTAATGAATGTGGCCATGTTCATTTCAGTTAGGATCATTTTGTCTAAAGTATGTGTGTGATATGACTATTTGTTTTGAGGCTTTGTTTTGTATGGAGGGAGCTAACGGGTAATTTATCTTTCTGGGAATCTAAATCACCACAATGAGTCTTTAAGTTGTGAGGGAAACTCACAGGGGAAAAAGATAGATGCAGTTCTCCTCTCCCTGGCCTCATGTCATAAATTACCTGGCCATTGATCCATGGGTGTCTGAGATTCTCGGCAGGCCTCCTCCTCACATTCATCAGGCCTTAAGTCTGCAGCTAAGCCTGAGTGGAAATGTCTCAAACACACACTCCTCTCTGGAGACTCAGCAGCATGGCCTGTTGCTTAGATACAACGCAGATTTGTATTTATATGAAGAAGAGGATTGAACCTGGAGGGCTGCATTATGCACTGAGATGTTTGAACATCTTGGCCTGTGTTAGGTTTTTGGTTTTGTATTTTGTTGACACTTTTAATACATTTAGACTTGTTTGAACAACACCTGCAGAAAGAAAAGAAGACACACAGCCTTCTGTCTGCCTGATTCTTTGAAAACCCAAAAGCAACAGTGTTTAAATAAATCTCACATGTGGTCTGCATCACATTTAGAGAAAAAAAATAATTATTGCTGGTCCACAGAGACTGAAAAGGTCAACAGAAATAGAAAAATCAGGTCAGGTAGAATTAAGAATTAAGTGGTAAACGCATTTGTCGCTTAACTTGTTCCCATTTTCTCTATCAGCCGCACATGCTTTTATTTCCTCCGCAATATTCTTAGAGCAATTTTGTGTGACAAATGCAATCAGTGGTGAAGTTGTCACTGTGCAGTGACAATACAGATGACTTCATAATCAAGTTGTTTTGAGGCCAATTGTTATATTTATGTAAAGATCTTAACTCTAAGGCACATTTCATTTGAGCAGGCTCAAAAAAATAGAAGGTCAAAACATACTTGAGTTGTTGACCTACAGAAAAGATCAAGTCCTGAGCCTCTCATCCCACCAGCAAACTCCAGTTCCATTGCCTTGGACTGCAGTTATCAGCATTGTTTTCAGCGGTGTTCCTTGTTCTGTTTTGCTGCCTTGATGCATTCTCTTCCTGCTGCTGATTCTGGTTGCAGTGGCCCATCTGGGATTGAGCCTCTGAAGACCTGTACAAAAACTGTGCCAATCCATTCAGGAGATGTTTCAGAAGATAAGTGAAAACTTTGACCTGCCTGTAGCTCTGGTGGAAAAGTCAAGGAATCAATAAAGTCATTAAAGTGCATCCTCTGGGGACCATTAATAGATATACACATGTAACAGGATGAGAGTGGTTAACCATGTGATATTGCTATGACAGTATATGGTATTAGTTTTTTTTATTTTGTTTGTTTGTTTGTTTGTTTTTTTATTTATTTTTGGCCCTTATTATTTTTATGAGAGGACGGTAGAGCAGACAGAGAGTGAGGGGAATGACATGCAGGAAATGGCCGGGGCGTAATAGAACCCGGGCCCCTGCAGTAGCCCCTCGGCACCTGCTCAACCCACCGAGCCATACCGGTGCCCGATAGCATTCATTTTAAGACAAAATCCAAGTAATAATTAAAATAATGCATTCTAAACCATAAATAATATTATCCTATCTCGCACTACTAGCTATAATTTTAAAGCATCCCCAAGTTGTAGTTAAACTAGCCCGATTTCCTCTCTCACACCATTATCCATGAGAGCAGATCCTTTGTTCCTAGCTGTGGTCATTTCTGCATCAATAGAAAGAAAAAAGTGCAGTACCTTGAAGTGCAGTACCATTTCTCTTTTCACCATTCTCTTTAACTCTCTCCCACAGAAAAGCTGTTCTTTCCCAGGAAGAGGTCTCCTTTTTAGTTAGCTTCAGGTTCACTGCTTTGGTATTTTCAAAAGTGACCTTATATGTGTCTATGTGGCGAGCATGTTACTGATGGGATGTTACGCTTGTGCAACTAATGCATTCTTCCTCATGCTGTGTGCTTCTGATCTCGGGCTTACCCAATATTAGTGCTTGTGTTTTACGAGTAGCCAGTGTAAGGGTGAAGGTGGACTTGATTAAATTATGTTCTACAGCTTTGGTGACTTTCTTCCACCAGAGTCTATGCTCTAAGCTGAATTATCTTCTTTTGTAATGGAGATTAACCTCACTAAAAACCGTACGTAGCCTATTTAACTTCCATATTTTAACACGGGCCATGTGGGCTTCAGTAACGAAGCAGTTCTGCCTCGACTGCTAAGGGTTGTACAAGATTTAAAACTGTGGTCAATCCTCCCCTGCTTACAGGCTTTTAGAGGTAATAGGATAAGATTAACACATTTGCATACTATTGCAATGTATTATTCATGCAGTGTCCTCGTCTCTAATTTGCAGGAGCAGGGTCTGTCTCCTCACTGACTTTAACATCTGGGTGACCTGGAAGTGGTGCAGAGGAGCCCCAGTGCTCATAAATCCACTCTGGGTGTCACCTGGCACATCACAGCTTTTACTAGGCTGGGTGTGCCTACATTTTCGGAGTATAAATGTTTCAATTTTTAGATAAAGCTATGATTTCTTTAAACATATAGTCCAGTTATTCAGTATGCATTTGTTTACATTATTCAGTTTAACCTTTGTTTTGCAGCCATTACATGTCTGCAGCCCTGGAAACCCAGATGAACGATTTGCTGGTTTAAAATATTCATCAAAGCAAATATCGATTACAAATAAGGAACTTCCAAGAACACAGAGAGGAAGTTTGCACTCTTATCCATATTGATTTTTTTTTTCTTTTTTGCATGTTTGAAAGAGAATATATACAACATGGCAGACTGACAAGAATGAGAGCTTAACCCACTGGCTTTGATACTAGTAAGACCTCATGGTGACTTGTGGGGCACAAACTCAAGACTTTTTGTATTCAATTTCCACATAACAGGTAAGTAATAGTCTGATAAAGCCAATAAGCATTATACTGTAATATTTTAGCAATTTGCTAAGCTGGTAATTACACTTGGGGGTTAAAAAAATGACTCAATACAGCAAGCTGAAAATCACCTTAAAACAACTTTACAAAATTAGATGGAAAAGCTATTAATAACTGCAAATTATACATGCAGTACTAACAATCAATTACAAATAGTAGCCTGCAAGTTCAGTAACTAAACTAGAATATACCAGTTCGCCTTGTTGCCATATTTTAGTTTGGGTAAATAACCTAACAGTAATATTAAAGATAACATTAACACTCGGTGTTCATGGTCTGTTGGGGATTTTCTCTTCCTGTGTGGTGACATTCCAGCACCTCCTCCTAACACTCTGCCAGTGCCTTTGAGCTCTCATAAAGTTAACATTAGAGGCTTATATAGCACATAGAGATTTTGTAAAAGTTAAGTGCAGCAACTCGGTGCAAGCATGTAAGCACATGTATTGCTGTTAATTAAAAGATCTGTGTACAGCCTGTGTAGATGAGTTAAAGCACTGAGAAATAGCTTGGGGGATTATGGAACATGCTATTTAGCCATGTGCGTATGTTGCTTATACTAGTTGGCCATGTGAAACTGTTATGTTTGTCTGAAATGACCCTTTTCGTTGTTTTCAGTTGTAGTCACAACCATACATCGTTTATTTATTTGCTAAATCTAGTAATACATATTACATGTGTTACATGTGCGTATTAATTTAACGTTTCACAGCACTAGCAGTCTGTTAGAAATCAAATGCTTTGTGAACGGTCAAGATGTTTTTCAAGGGATTTTTCCTCACTTTTTTTTTACTTTTGTTTTTTGCTGTTCAAATAAATGTAAGCTGTGGAGACTGAATGGGGTATTATGCAGCTGATATAATGGAGATTTAATGTAGAGTGAGGCATATTTGGAAAAGGTGAGCGCTGATCACTACAAAGCACGAGAAAGCACTCACCTCCCTTGCTGTGGCATCATTAACCAAGTTTTTGAGATCCGTCATCACCTTTGCGTTTGCATGCACATGTTCGCCTCTTGGAAGTTGTACAAGTGTGTGTGTGTTCAGACTGTCGGAAATGGCTCACAGCCCTATGTTGTGGTCATCTGAGCTCCTTTTTGCTGCTCTCTCACCTGCTGAGACTCTCTTCCTGTTGTTCTAAATGTAGAGAATGATTCACAGCCACTAGTCACAACATGGGGCTCACAGTTCCCAGACAGGCATCAGTCTCTTTCATTGACTGCAATTCTGTGACTGGCTGTCTGAGTATATGATGATTTGATCTGACTCACCTCAGTCTGCTGGTTATAAAGCCCTCTCCCCTCCCCTCCCCTCCCCTCCCCTCCTCTTCTCTCTCACCCACCCACCCCCCACTTATCTCTTTAGACTTTAATTGCTTTAGTTGCTAATTATTACTCTTCTTCTGAAAGCACCTGTAGTGGTGAAGTTATGTTTCTCCTGCGAGAATGGTTGTGAAATGTACAACAGTGATACTCCAGTGAAATGAAAGTATTATCACTACCATGGGAAATAAGGTGAGCATGAGCCAAATGCACAACACTGTATTTGTAACTTTATCTGCAAGCCACACCTAGTACTTGTTATCATGTCTGGACTCACAAAAAAATGCTTTATTTGACCAACTTACTGCATTACGTTGTTTTTAACTCATCCCGGACCTGTTAGATACCCCTTGCTCAATACACTGCCAAGCTTATTAGAAGAATGATTTTTTTTTTTTTTTTACTTCTTCGTGCACTCCCTTGTGCCCTTTTTTTTTCTGTGTTTAGACCATGTACCCATCTTTGTTATATTATAATGGTTGTGTTAAAACGGCTTCAGATTTATATACCATGCTGTTTATTAATGTTTGGAATATCACTGTTGTTTTAGCTGTCATGGCTGATTTTCATTCATGTGAACTGTTGCCAGACACAAAGGACACTCACTGCCTTTTAAATTAAAAAAAAAAAAAAAAAGTTTTTATTTTAAAATTTGCATTGAAGTGATAGCAGCTGATTGATTCAGGAAATAAGTTCTGATCAGATCAGCTTGGAACCAGTTCCTCTAAAATTTCAGCCTTACATACTACCTTCTCTTCTTTTGTTATTTCTTCCCCACATGGGCTGTGATCTCTCTCAGCTTGCCCCACCTCATTCCCCCTTTTCCCTGACAGCAAAGAGCTACAGTTTTGGAAAAACAAGCCACATTTCCCTCTTACTCCTCCTCTCTCCTTCCATATTCACTTGCACACTTTCTCTGCATCCCATTTCTCTAATTTGCTGTTGTGTGGTTTCATGGGGAAGTTTTAATTTGTATCTTCTCAGATATGAGCATGTAAGGGTGTGTGCAGATAAGGACCACCCTCCCACAGGAATAATGCATTATTCTCTGTGTGATGTAGCGTGGTGATATGGTGGAAGGGCTTGTCAAGGATGTGATGGGTCTTTGTTACCTGACTCTTTCCTTTTTTCTGCTCCTCTCCCACCTCCTTCCTTCTCTCTCTGCACTCTTCCCCACCTTCCTGACAAGTCTGCCTCTTTAAAGAGGTGTTTGCTCTTGACTGAGAAGTCAAAATCAGAACTGTTGCTCCACACAAACCACCTTGTAAAAAGCCTGATGCCATACTGTGCCTGAGATCACCTTTCTTTTTTGTATCTTATTTAACTTAACTTTTCCACATCTCCTTTGTTTTTCCACTTTCTACTTTTTATACTGACACCTGAATCTGATTATTGCTGAACTTCTTTCTGGACTGAACACCTTTAGAAGCACAATTTTCAAAGTAGTTCTTGAAACAGGAGTACTGGGCTGACACCACATTACCTTCAGGTGGCAAACAGCTAAAGCAAACAAATGTTTGTTTGTTCACAATTGGGATTCCCCCCCCCCCTTGTATGTGGGGGAGGTATTTATGCAAAATACCATGTCTCTATTTCCATCTCTTTTTGATGCTTTCTTTTTTCCTCCATGGAAAAAGGTTGTTTTGCTGGCTTGAAGGATTCTTAGACATCAGGTGCACACAGCAGAACAAGTACCATAATAACCATTGTTTTAGTCATACAGCCACACGTGGGGGTTGGTTTCTTTTTGTTTGTGAAGTATTGGAACTAGGCTTCATATTCAGTGAATATATGGATTATTCTTTGATTAACTGTTTAGTCTATCCCAGAAAATAAGGCCTCTATGCTCATCATAGAGGCCCTGGAACATAAAGGTAATGTTGTTTGGTAGTGGCTCCATGTTGTAGTGGTTAACACATTTGCCTAACACATGACACACAGGAGACACCTGGGAGGGTTGTTTCAGAAGGGGATCTGGTGTAAAAATCTGCCAAATCAAATATGTGTCTGCTGTAGTGAGTAAGGAAGCAGCTGCAAGAAACTTCTTCTTAAGCAAGAAAACTGAAAGAGAGAACATTACAGTGATATAAAAGGGAGAAAACTGCACATTTACCCGCTTATTATAAACAATAACTTAATCATCTAGTTGTTAAGTGACTGCTTTCCCCCAGGCTTCCCCACACACAAGACATTTTAAGTTTCTTTAACATGCTGATCTAGTGGGAATAATGCCAACTCAATGTCACTTTTGAACCCTCTCAAGTCTCAGAGTTCTCTCCATCATGTGAATGCCTGTCCGAGGTTTAATCTTGTTTTACTTTCATTTTCTATCCCACTCTCTCTCTCTCTTTGCCTTCTTTAACACTGTGACACTTTTATTTGCTGGGTAGAGTTTTCACAGTTTCTCCAATTGCTGCAGCATTTAATATTTCAGCTACATGGGAAAGGCTGTCAATAGCTAAGAAAAGCACGATCCTCGAATCTGTCAACTGGTGGCAGACACGAACAGAACTGCACGGTGAACGTGAGGCTTATTGTCAATGTGAATGCAAATGTTAGTATTATTATTATTATTGTTGTTGTTGTTATTATTATTATTATACAGCCAGTGCCACTAAATTGTGCGGTCAACATTTAAAATGATAAATTAAAGATTGCCTATAATTAATTTTAACTTTCCAATTCTGTTTGAATTAAAAACCAGTTTAGTGCAATTTATTTACAATCTATGTATTTCTTGGTTATCATCGTCTTGTGACATGCACTTACAACCCTGTGAAAGATTGAGGGCTTGAATGTGTTCCAGACAACAGTGAGGTAATATGAGATAGACTGTGCTGAGGGCATATATATATATATATATATTATATATATCTATATATATATATTATATATATCTATATCTATATATTATATATATCTATATCTATATCTATATATTATATATCTATATATATTATATATACATATATCTATATCTATGTATTATATATATATATATTATATATATATATATCTATATATATCTATATGTGTGTGTGTGTGTGTATATATGTGTGTGTGTGTATATGAATATGTATATGTGTGTGTGTGTGTGTATATATGTGTGTGTGTGTATATGTGTGTGTGTGTGTGTGTGTGTGTGTGTGTGTATTTTTTTATTTGTTTTTTATTTTACTTAGATCATAGCAACTCTCCCTACTCCTACCGTAGCTTTCTTATCTCCAAACATACATTAGAATGTCAGACACATCTCCCCCTCTCCTGATCCATATCTGCAGATCCCCTCTCTTTCTCTCATCTCCAAACCACTCCAGCAAATGTTACCTTTTCATATCTGAGTTGGGAAAATAAGCTTTTTTCCCCCCAAGAGCACGTGTGGATCTGTAGACAGGATAACCTTGGCTGCTGAACTGCAAATGTCACTTTGGCTTGCTAGCCAATCACATTTCTTTTCACTGGCTGGTGTGGCTCTCTTATGGGGCACACCCATGACACCATGGACTAAGCAGATGTGCACACATGAATGAGAATGAGTCAGCAGGGCTCTCACAGTTGACCAGGAGAGGCTGGCTGAAATATCATCAAATGCCAGAAATCCCTGCCAGATGAAAGATTATCAGAGTGATAAGTGATTTTTGCTGTTTGTATCAAAAGTGTGAAAACTAATGTTGAAGAAGATGATGTATCCCATGGCCAGCTGTCGCAGCAGGAAACACTATAGCTCATCAAGCTGCAGTAAGGCTTTAAAGAGAACAATGCACACCTCTCAGTACCTGGAGAATGGGAATTCTTTGCAGCATAACACTGCACCTGAAAACCCACTGGGGCTGTTGTTGCTGCCTTGAAATCATGCTAACATTAACTCAACATCAAGTGTAGCTTGCAAGGCTGCTTGTTATTTCAATAGGTTTATGCAACAGCTATTACAAAGATGGAGTATGTTGTCAGTGCGTTTAGTAGAATCAAGGCAATCAAGCGTTTTTGTTGTTTCGCATAGATTCGCTCACTCACGTCTTTTTTGTGTGTGCTTTCTGCTTCCATGGCCATCAGTTCATATTGCTTGCAGGCAGAAAATTGAAAGGGCATATCTAAGCAGCATCTGGATTTGCATGCTAGGTAATTTGTTCTTCACACAGAAAGATGGTAGATGGGAGGCAGTTATGTTTATCATTAATATTTCAATACTGCGGTTATTGGTCTGTGCCTCAGCCCTCAAGTTTTATCTGTGCGATGGCATATTTTGGGGACTGAGAGCATCAATATTTGTGGCAGGAGAGTATTATTCAGTTTATTATGAGCATCCTTTGCCTGCTGTAGGTTCACTTAAAGCTCTAACCATTACCACCAAATGGGTCTTCAGTCTCAAGATCACTAACGGTATCCTTTATTTTTGTTGCCAGTGTAGAAAAGGAGGTACCTGACTATCATGCATTAATTTAGACTGGTATATTGACCAGTGTAGCAGTCAGGCTCTGGTTTATAGGCTCTGTGCACCTTGCTCAAACAATGTAGTTTAGAGATGTTGCACACATATACACTGTATATAACAGGAAGAGTGCTTGGTTATCAGTTAAGCAAGGTGTATGAATCAACTGTATGGTCCATTGCACATACATAGATTCATGCTAATTAATGCAAGTTAACAGACAATGGAATATTAGAATTTCACTTACGAGAAATGAAGCACAGTCTACTTGTATGGGCTGTTAGTACAATTAACAACACAGGAAGATTATTGTATGAAAAATGCTCTAAAGGCACCAACACCACAGTTGTTATGAAAGGATAATAACCTGATCATGTGTCATGGAAACATGCTTGTTTCTGCTGTAAAGGGCATGCTCACATATGTTGAGATTGAGTTCTGAAGCCTGCCTGGCCACTGGAATAACGGCATTTTTTAAAATTTATTTATTTATTTTTTAAAATTTTGCCTTCTGGCTTCATTTTTCTGCTTTGATAATAAGGACATGTTTAAATGTTGAGATTAAGAAGTGGAATGCTGTATGTTTCCTAGTGATTCAGTGACTTGTAAACCTCATTCATCTGGTGCTGAAGAGATGTTAAAACATAAACTGTGCGGTTATCATTAACTGCATTAACTCTTATGTCGGTGCCTCTTTATCTATATCTATAAATACCCCGAATCTTTACGTATATATAACTTTTAAGCCTTCCATGGATGCTTGTTTTTTTTTTTTGTTTTTTTTTTCTCCCTCAAGGGCATGTCTGTGGTTGTTGTTGGTCAGGTTTGTGACCTTTCAGAGATAAATGTCTCTCACGCCATCAGACCAACTGTACCTTGGGGCAGGTCTTTGCTGGTGGGCTTGTCTGAGGACACCTTGTCTGCTCTCTGATGTTACAGGCTCTCCTTGTGTCAGTCTAAGAAGCAGTCTGTCAACCTCAGGAGAAGCAATCATCTAGTTCACATTTTTGGTGCTGAAAAATCGCACACATAAACCAGGAAGGGATGAATTGGGGCAGCCTGGCCATCATTACCCTGGAAATTAAATATTTACAAGAATGCTGTGACGCTGATGAGGAATATTAAACTGACAAGTGGAACAGTGGTTTTCCAAGGACAAATGTACTTCTTGTTTAATCACGCTGTTAAACACATAAATGAGTCCAAGATGTTGGTTGTTTTTTGTTTCTGGAATTATCCAAGAGACATTTATTTGACCACGCATTTATGCTTTTTTTGTTTGTTTCTTTTTTCTCTTTCTTTTTAGTTCCTGTGTTTGAAGAACATCCGGACATTTCTTAAGGTGTGCCACGACAAGTTTGGCCTCCGTAACAGCGAACTGTTTGACCCTTTCGACCTCTTTGATGTCAGAGACTTCGGCAAGGTGAGTTAAACATTAGACACATACCTGAATGGTTCTACTGTTTAGTCTCCAAAATGTTCTACGCTTGAACTAACACTGTGAAGAGCACAAAAACACTGCTGCCCATAGGCTGCAGTCTAAGTATGCTGGGTGCTTAGAGATATGATGTTGCTTGTGTTCCTGATAATATCAATCAGGCTATGGCACACTCAAGATGTGGTGTGTTTATCACATGATACTAGGTTTTTCTGTTAGTACTGCTGTTTGTTGGGAATGTTTGCTTACTCATTTTGCCCTCATCACAATGTAAAAGAGTGCAGACGTGCATTATAGTGCAGTGTGCCGGTGTAGTTCAAAGTCAAATCCATCAGCCAGTTATATTAACTGTCATTGTGGAGCTGAGAGCTCAGATGAGCATTTGGTGTAACACCTCAAGGTCAGCAATCTCATCTCATGTCACTAAGTGACTAGAGTTAAGTGCAATGCTCTTTCCTAACATTATGCAATCTGCTACAGTAAGGTGGAACATGTTAGGTGGCTCAGCAGTAAAGCTATCTGACTCACTTGCACATAGTATCAGCTTTATGGAAAATTTTTAGTGGATTTTTTAAATTTTTTTTAATGGGTAATGAAAGACCCTCAGTGATCTTTCCTAAATGTTATCTTGGGCAGATTAGAGACATGTAATCTGGTTCATGTTCAGAGCTTTCATTGGCTAGGCTAGGCTCTTTGTACATGGGTCGACATCCAGACATCCAAAGAAAGAAAAACACCTGAGGTGGCTCAAAATCAAATCAGGATTTCTTTGAAGATGGTCTTAGCACACCTACCAGTTTGTTGACCCAGAAAACTCAGGAGGGGATTATATATTCCACCAGACCTGAGAATGCCTCAGGATGCACCCAGCTGTTGGACATATCTGGGGAAAAGCACTTTCTTTTAGTTACTTTCTTTTATCTAGACCTAAAATAGTTCAACATGAAATCAGTTCAGTAGATGGATGGATGAACATATGGAAGGAAATAGGTCTTGGGTTTAACTCCAGGTTTAGATAACATTTAAAAAAAAATCAACTGCTTTTAAAAATGAAACAAAAAATATATATTTCTTTTCTTTTCATGTATCTCTAATGGCTCAGACAAACTAGAGTAAAAATAGGACGGCAACCTCCTTACAACTAGGAAAAATCGGTGGTTGCCCGGTGATTGCATTGAATTTTTTCGCATTCAGTGACCGATTACACATAGTTGCATCAACCACCTGTTGCCCAGTGTTTGAACCTCAACCTCTGGGTTACCGCTTTCAATCACAAGGTGTCGCCTGGTGGGAGGCAACCGGTCTCCAAACAATCATGGTCCTACTTGGAGTGACTGCAGGCGTTCTCGGACAGATTGGTGAAGGTTTGCAAATAATTGGCATCTAATTTTATCAGCGCAGACAGATTGCCACCACATTGCAGTCAATCTGAGTCAGTCTGTGCCAGTGAGTGCAACTCGTCTGCGACACGTCTCTTTGCAATAGGAGACTCGACTCAACTGCCAGCTGGTTGAATTCTGGTTATATTCCTATATAAAAGCAAGGCTGCTGAGTGCCTATGTCATTTTGTAGTTAAATCACCATCCTGCAGCAGCTACATTGCTATTTGTGGAAGAATTTCTGAATTTCTGTTTCAAATTTATGAGGTTCTGGCTGGACTCTGAATGTAAGTAGTTAATGTGAATTTTTGATTAATGTGAATTTATGTGTATTTAATTAGCAGCAGATTTGCCATTGTCACTGATTTACAGTTAATTGCCACATTATTACAAATAGATTGCATGTAATCGCCGGCTTTACCCCATTCAATCGCAAACTGATAACAGACTGACTCCGTCTTATTGCCTTTTTATTTCCGTCTTGACACGCCAAAGTTGCTTTGAGGACAGCAGTGGTCGCAGACCTTGTACCTGTTTTTGAAGCAACCATTTCAAAGGCAGCAAGATCGCGAGCTTATTGCACACCGTCACAGTAATTTTGGTCATGCCATGGCCTCGAACCACTGTTTTCTCTAGTGTGACATAGCATAAAAGGAGTCGAGTGATCAAAGAAGGGGGAAGACATTGTAAGCCATGGTCAATATATCATGTTAGCTTCAGCCTCTGAAAATGAATTGTTTCTCTACACTTTGTTATCCCATTGACTGCAGTCTGTGTGGCTACAGAATGAGGGATGGGTTAGCTTCTTTTTAGCTGTTAAAATAGGCCACAGGTATTGTATGACGTTCATAAATTTGTTGGTGGCAGCTCATGCCATTGTGTCAGGACTGATGTGGTGGGAATGTTAATACTGTAGCTTTTCAGCCGATTGAATGTGCAGTATTTGTACTAAAGTGTAAAGAATATTCTGTAGAGGCAAGGTATGAATAAATTGTATTACCTCACCTACTCATTCATCTATTAAAATCTAGATCTTAAACACGCTTACTCATCCTGCCATGCGCTGAAAAGAATAGGCCTAGTGAAAGAAGAAGAAAAAGGGATGAAAGGGAAGTTAAAGGAGACAAGGAGTCATTTGACAGTTTGTAGATAAACCACAAGACGAAGTCTGAGAGTCAATGAGCATTCAGCGAATGGTATGAAAATCCAGCAGCAGTCAGAATCAATCACACAGGCCCTCCATATGTCAATTTAGAAATTGTTTTGTATGGTCTCAGCGGTGGCGGGCTTGTCTCTTCATTGATTTTCCATTAAGGGCCAAACATCACATTATAATATATTGAATTGAGTAGATCCCCACTAATGTGACATACATTTAAATAGTGAGTATGCCTCATAAATGGAAGATAAAGGGGGCCGTTTTATTCATGCAGTTAGCTTCTATATGCACTGTCCTCACAAAAAATGTCTTTGTGTGCACATCTGATACCAAGCAATGGGACATTATGAATTTGGTCCTATATAATCATAGTGAATAAATATCATTCTTCCCTTTTTTCTGTATTATCAGTCTTTTGTTGAAAAATGCTTGGCATCAGAGTAACAAACAGGGCATTTTGCTAAGATCCTAAATTGGATCCACAGTATAATTTAAGAGTGGGATTAAACCAGAAGGGTATGGGAAGAGGAGGGGTTTTTTTTTTTTTTTTTTTTTTTTTTTTGGGGGGGGGGGGTTTTTTTAAATTTTTTTTTCCTCCCCCC
>VUQI01062646.1:77869-91793 GCA_015106735.1 Paratilapia polleni | reverse complement strand
GTGGGATTAAACCAGAAGGGTATGGGAAGAGGAGGGGTTTTTTTTTTTTTTTTTTTTTTCTTTTTGGAGGCAGCAGGTTCTATAAACATTCATCAACCCCTACCCACCTTTCATACCTCCACATTCGCTGCCAGGGGACCTGGAGTTCATCTCCCCTGGCCTCTGGTCACCATCTCTTCCTCTAATGATGGCTTTTCCCAGGTCACAGGCGAAGAGAGTCTAAGCCAATGGGGCCCAATGCTATTACAAAGTAATTGTTCCTCCAAAACCTTCCTGCTACCCTTTCCAGCAGGGCAAGTATTGAAACAGATGGAGCACATAACCTACTTGATGTTTTCTAGTGATTTTTATTTTTATAATTAAACTCATTTCATCCCAGAATACCGTATGCCACATCCAGCTTCAGCTTAGGCTCCCTTGTTTTGTAAGGCGCTTGTATGGTTTCATGCACATATCACCACACTTTGATTCTTTGCACTCTAACCCATCCCCCATCATTAGAAATTCATTATGACATCATTAAACCAATGAAATACAGCTTATTACAGTAGACCCCAGAGAATGCTTTTATTTAAACACCTCCCTCCATCCGAACCCAGCCGCCTCGTTTCCTTTCTCCCAACCTATTTTAATTAGCCACCAAAGGAACATTGCTGTCATTTAAATGAACATGGCAATCAGTTTATTTGGCTGTTGCCATGATTAGCATAATTAGCCTGCACCTGTTAACCATCTATCAACAGTTTGGTAATTTTCCATGTGTGACTGGAGAGCAGTGAAGGAAGGAAGCTTTCTGACAGATTTGCTGTCTTCATTAAAGGGAATAACATCATTTATTTGAAATGCAGACAGAGTGGCTTGCATCCATTTCTGTCTCATCGAAACAGCCTTGGAGTCATGACTGACTGACTTGTGAAGTGTCATAGGTATCAAAGTGATGCTCATTGACTTTATAGTGCAGTGTCGAGGTGAATTTTATTTGCAGGCTGCATTTGAATGGAAATTGGATGTTCGGTGTGAGGTTCTGTTTATATGAAACAGGTATCGCTTTGCAGAGGTTATTCAGATGAAAGCGGGTACATTTTCCAGCACGCTAACAATAATTATTTGTGTCATATTCCACCTCAGTTAAATTGTCCACTTTAGAATTTTGGAATGCTGTTTGTGCTTGATATTTGCTTAGAGTGAATCCATGTGGTTCACATGAAATCCGATCTTTCATAGTAGGATATCACAGATATTTGGTCAGCATCACACCCTATAGCCTAATCTAATGTCAAATACACAAAACACACCTTCAAACAGATGGAGAGCAGTAATGTGAGGGAATCCCAGCACAAACACGCACCAATCTCCTGATTTAATTTGAACCAACTGCTTCTTTTCCAGCAGCCTTTCTTTTCCCTCTCACTTCTCCCATCCATCTCTTTCCCACCCTCGCTGTCCTCTTTTCCCACTCATTCATCTCACACCACTTTCGCTGCGAGTGTGTTGTGATAAGACTAAGCCAGGCGGGCCACAATTGTGTCGGCACGCCGTGATTGCCATTGGTCAGCAGTGTTTGATTACCCTGTCTGCTGCCCTGAAATCTTTGCACACTGAACTCTGCTCCTTTCATTTCCTTTCTGTGCTCTGTGGCTGAAAATAGCTAGTTGCTTAGTGTCCACGCCCAGTGCTACTAACATCTGGAACGTGCCTCAACCACTGCTGGCCACTTGCCTGAATGCTATTTACTGAAGTATGTTTTAACCTCAGTTACACACCCTTGTGCTCATTTGTAGTCAGTATGTGAACATGTCATACATACAAAATATGCATTCTAAACCTATAAGCTCTTTACATTCACTTTGCTTTTCATTGTATTTACAGGCTTCCTACCTTTCATGAGAAGGCACGCCATTGATTGATTTTTTCTTTTTTAGGATAAGTTGGACTACTTAAATACTATAGATTTGGCATCCAAGTAGAACTATTGTACCTGTTATCTTGTAGATTGGAGTTCAATAATAAACAGTAGGCAATAGCTAAGGCTTGATTTGTGGCATAATGTTGTTAACATTACAAGTAATATGTACCATGGAAAGTTATTCTGCATTTGGAGAATTCACAGAACATGTTTGCTTTGAAACCACAGGTGTACAGATAACCAACTGTGTTTTTATTTATTTATTTATTTCCCACTGAAGCCTCAGTTACAAAGGAATTTCCAGAGGTTCATTATCCACTGAAAGCTTGTGTTTGTGCTTGGCAAGGCAAATTATATAAGGCTGCAGTTTCCATTTACTGTGGAGGGTTACATGCATGGTGCATTAGTATTGATATTGATTCACAAAACTGGAAAATGGGTTGTGATCTGTGCCTGTCAGACTCAGGCTAGAAAGGGAGTGCAGTAAGTGATGGAGGGAGGTTTAAGGGTCAAGTAGCCGAGGTCAGCAGCTCAGGTGAATGCGTCGACTTCCATTAGTGGCCACATCCTCAGTAGCAGTCCTTTGCTGTCAGGGACCAGGGGGATTCTTGGTTACCTCAGCTTTGTGAAAGGGATAAGATTTCCGGTATTTCTTGCAAAATATACTTACATTTGTTATTTGTTATTTGTTGGTTGGTATTTGAATCATTTGTTTGTTAGTGTGAAATTATGAAGCTGATCTCCAAGAAACCCTGAGGGGGGGAACCCTCTGATATCAACACCTATGACTTCAAATGTTGTAGTTTTTTTCTTTTTTCTTGTAATAGCCTTGTGTAGCATTTTCTGCATTCATTAGCATCCAGTTATTCATTATTCATATATAATAGTATTGTATTTATGTACAGTACAGTATTGTACCTTTGTTGCAACTTTAACTTGGAGTTTTATACATATATCACCTAAAATAAAGACCACTTATGCTGACATTAGAATAGATTATTACTGCTTACATATAACGTGTCAGTAAAGTAATAGAGAAATTTATTAATTGGGTAAATTATGGTATTGCTACTACTACTAGATCTAAATTCCTCATCTACTACAGCCTATCCACCAACAAAATGTGCTTTGATCCCGGATTACTCCTACTGGTCCCAGAAGAAAGAATTTATCTCTATAACCTTCAATGAAAACTCTCCCTCCTGCCCTAGCAGACAGTTTTGTGGCTGATTCTTCCATCCCTGTGCTCTGTCTCTTCACTGACTGTCCATCAAGACCCCCCCCAACTGCAAGTTTTTACATAAAGCTTCCAAGACAAAATGAATAATTCATTCTAAATGCCACAGTGCTGATGATATTTCTCCTAACATTAATTATAAATGAAAACTTCCTCCCTCTTCATGTGTTTAGACCCCCTTCTGCCTCTCCCTCCCATGCTACACTCCCACAGCCTCATTACTCCTGCAGCTCATTATTGTGACACCCGCCGAAACAGGTGGTTGCAGAGTAGGGGTGTAACGATTCTGAAGCTAGGACCAAAACTGCAATACAAACGTCTGCAATAAATTACTGCAGCTCTGCCTTCTTGTACCTTAATACCAATGTGGAGTTATTAATGCCTAGTTGCTAATGCCATGCTAGCCTGGTGAGAGCTTTAATGTTTAAAACAAAACAAAACTTCTCAGGTAACGAGTGAAAATGGAAATAATGAAGTCTATTTTTTGTTGGTGATTCGGTCATGATTAAGGGAATCATGTCTGTGTTTTTTTCTTTATTCTAAACAAAAAAAACACGGTATATGAACTGAAAACCTGCCCAAAAATCGAGGTATGGAGTATTCTATCACTGCTATTGCTGGGATATGGAATAATGGTTATTAGAAGGTCTACTCTGGGGACTCTAAGGGCTTGAGTTCACTCTTAAACAGTAGCACTAAAAATGAGGTGTGAGCACATTACAGATAAAACTGAGAAAAGAAATCTGCCTGTTAAGTCTGACATAATTAGCCATTTATGGGTCCAGATGCTAGTATAAACACAAGTACAGACAACGTCCGTCAGAACTTAATTCTGAGGTTAACTTGTTTTTAAGCAAAAGTACATTTTGATGGTAATCAGTAAGGTATAGCATCTATGGGTGCCTGATCGGAGGAGTGCATTACATGGCAAAAAAAAGAAAGTGACATTGGACAAAAACTGCAGAGAGTTTTTGAGATGACAGCTTCCACAATGCAAGTTTAGCAATTAATATATTGCTGTATAGTTTTAATTATTTTGCTATGAAAAACTCATGACACATTAATTGTGATAATAAAAAGTTGTAGATTGTAGTTGTAGTTTTTTTTAGGGTTCAAAAAAGGATGGAGAAAGCACTGAAGCGTGACCTGCAGACAAGGGTCAGTCATCACGTAACAGGTGGATGGAGATATTTTCTGTGGTAATCCATGGTAGTTATAACAAAACTTGGTCATAAATCACCCATGTTGAAATCCCATTATCAATATCTCACCCTGCAACAGTTACAATGCCTTCTTTTTTTTTGTGATAATAGTGTAAAGCACTTGTAACAATAAAAAATGAAACTACAGTGTGGCTTCTTCCAGCTGCTCCCTTATTTACAAGGGGTTGCCACACTGGATGAATCTGCATATTTGATTTGGCATACATTTTTTTCACTGGCTGCTATTCCTGAGGCAACTCTCCCAGAAATTTGAGTCTCCTCACAGTCTTGATCTGGGGATCTTTCGCGTGTTAGGCAAATGTGTTAACCACTACACTATGAAGCCACTAAAACTATGATATACAGTATTTTATTATTTTATTAGGTTCTAAGTCATAATCATGAAGAAAGAAAATCTTTAGACTATTCTGGCATTGAAACTGAAGAAGCAATGCTTTCCTGCATCAGTGAAGGTATTTTATAGAGCCTGGGTGTTTTTACCTTTTTTTCTCTTTTCTTCCACTACATTTTATTTGGCTACTGTTTTCCCTCTGACAGCATTGAGCAAGAGTGTCATTTAAATCCACAAGCTAGGGGAGAAGAAAAAGCAAAATGTGATGGGCTGTTCAAAAATAATTTATTGAACTTTTAAAGCCCAGTTTAGTGTGAATCCCATTGTGGAAATAATTGGCCTCTTTTGTTTTGGGCGGCAGTGAATGTTTCTATGTGCTGCTAGAAAAACTGACAGAAAGAGAGACAATGTGATTTGGATCAAGCTCGGTGTTCAGCCTAGCTCTTTGAAGTTTCTCAGCTCACTGTTGTGCATTGCTGAGTACCCAAAAGGCTGCTGGGGTGTGATCACAAGTCTCTCTCGCATTTGAATTGTGAGTCATTGGTCACTGGAGGGTGTGTCCTTGTTGCGAGGGTGGTGTCTTGCAGCACAGCACAAATGAAAGTAAGGGGATAAATAGGAAGGGTCCCCACAGAGCAACGTTGTCTGAATTCATTGCAGCTGGTGTGTCTCATTATTTCCCCTCCCCCAATTTTCCACCCCTGAGGCTCCACAAGCACAGCTGTGATGGACAGGTACATTCTCTGAGGAATCACTGGAATGAAAAAAGAAGAAAGTCACCAAAACTGGTGTCTGTCCTATTTTTTTTTTCCTTCATTACAGGGATTACTCACAAATGGCACTAAAAGACAAACCCACGGAGCTGATAAATCATATTTATTTGAAATTGGATTTCAGTATACACTTTCCATTATGTAATAATGCCATATTTGCCCTCAAATTGATGGTAATTTCCCAAGCCTCCATTGCTATGGTGTAAACATTGACTCAGCACCTTATTATTTCAGGAGACATTTGGCACTCAGAATGTCAAGGTAGATTTGCAGAGCCAGGAGAAATGAGCTGCTTTTTAAAAAACCATTAGAGTTAACAAATGGCAGTGTGTGTCACAGAAAATGATTCAACTGTTTGTTAACACGGGGGGCTCACCAGGAAAACTGCAGAAACTCTTTCTCTGCACTGTCAACACTAAGAAGGGATAGGGACACTGATTAAAAAGAAAAGCTTTGCCAGTTAGTTGCATCCTGCCACTGTTAATAGACCCTGTGTTTAATAACAGGAGTAAATGTCAATCATTAGGGTTTGGCTTGGGTTCTAAGAGGGGAGATCTCAGCTATGTAAACTTGTGTCTAAATATTTCAAGTTAAGTTATTTCAAATAAGAAGGATGATTTTGTAAGTCTTAAACTTCAATGTTGCATTTCAAGTACATACTACAAAGAACTAAAAACATGGTTGACTGTGTTGTCTCTTCTCAAGAAAAATAGCTTTTCTTAATGGTCACTCTCAGAGTATTAACTCTAGTAGTTGGTGTTATGGGACATTATTGTCCCACATGCCACATAGAAATCAAAGATCACAAGTTAGCTGATTGATAGTAATAAAAACATTCAATTCAAAGAATCGTTTGATAAGGATATGATGTTTTATATTATTTCTAGTCTGCACTTTTTTGTTTTCCAATATAGTCTTTTTTTTTTATACAAATTTTATGGTATATTATTGCTTTCGTAAATATTGTACACTTCATAGTAGAGATAAAGATCACATTGCACTATGGATTGGGTATCAACTTTCCTGAAGTGTCATTGAGCAGTAAGCCTCAGGAATGCTGCAGTGATGCTGGCTCTGACCTCTGACCTCTGGGCACAAATAAGGAAGGTGTAAATAAGGAAAAGGATTAGCAGTCTTAGGCCAGAAGCAAAATTATACCCAGAACTTGAGTCCTCTGCACTATTTAAAACACAGATTTAGAGCACATAAATGCAGGCTTATCACTTGTTCTGACAAAAGGAAAAAAAAAATCACTGTGTCAGATATGCATGACTGTACGAGTGGAAATAACCACTTCACTCAACTGGAACGTTAACAGCGCTGTCTATGGAAGCCATTAAATTTGTCATTGCTTTTTATACGGTCCAGTTCATCAGCGGGAACACATCAAAGTGCTGGATGACACACACTCACAGGCAGAGGTGGACACTGAAACCTACACATTTATGCACAAACAAGCACACACACATTGAAGCCCAGGGCCATAAACTCAGAGCCTGTGCTCTCTGATTCCCCCTATCAAAGGGCTGTAAAATGGAAATTAGACTGAGTGGATGACATCGTTTCTCATTACCTGCAGCGTGTATTATAGAAAGTCGTAGCAACACATTTAAGTGCGATGGCGACAGACTGATATTGGCAAGATGCTCCAACCAACTTAACTTTTACTGATCCTATTAATACACCGTCTCCCTCCTGTTCTACCACATTTCTCTGCCAGATTCTGCAGCATATGGTCAAGATATTCTTCATTTTTTTCTGTCCTCTCTCGGATTTTATCCCCCCCCCCCATCTCACCTTTGAGCCCTGTAGGTCAAAATAATTGTGTTTTTACCTGTGGGTGTACCTTGTGTTCAGCATGCCACATGGTAATTCGATATGGCTGATAAAAAGCTAGCAGCCAGGATCCTTATTGTGTGGTGTTGGGTAGCTTGCCAGGTGTTACAAACGCCCCCTGCAGTGGCCACTAAACTGATTCCCTCCTCTGTGCTTCTATTCATTCATTTCTCTGCAGGGGCATCGTTGCAGGTAGCAATGATGCACAGCCCTTATGTGGCTTTTTGGGTGGACTGCCTAGTGTGTAGTTAAAGGTAAAAGTTTCCCTACTTAAGGGAATACAGTTTCAGTGTGTATGGAGTGGTTCAGGAAAAAAAAGTTCAAATGAAGAGGAGATTCTTATATGTGTATATATATATATTATATTATATTATATTATATTATATTAAATTGGTCTGCTTGGTGTTTCCAAAATGTAGACTTTCAGGACATGAAAATTATTTTAAGGCAAAATGTAGAACCTGTCTAAATGCCTTTTTTTTTTAAATTTATTTTTTAGATCATATACATTAATAGTTAGCATGCATCCATTACTGTGCAAAAGCCTTGAGCCACCTCTCATTTCTTTATAATTTGCTTCCAAGGAGCCAGACTTTCTTGTATTTTTTTAAAGTGGTCTTGAGCAGTAGTTCTCTGGGCTTTCTGGAAGTCCTTCAGTTTTTCTTTGGACATTGTCCGCTTTTTCACTCAGTCCAGCCTTTGCACCTGATCATTTTTAGAGGAGTGTGTTTTTTGTTTGTTAAACCAGTTAACACTGACCTATGAATCATTAAATCATAAAAAATGCTCCTAACTCAAGGGATGAACCAGTGTTGTGTCTACACATAACAGACAACTGAGCAAAGAACCAGTTTTAAATTGTATCTTAAGCACTTTGTTACTAGCAGCCTGTCCCCAAAACACGTTCTCATGTTTTTTTTAGCTGAATCTATGAAAAATGCCAAAGATACCACAGTTTGACAGGCATAAAATAGTATTTTTTTTTAACCAACAAGGTGATTCCCAGAGAGCTTTTAGCTGAAAACTTGCCATATCTTCTCATGGTGTGCAGTGTGTCCTTAAAAAATGTGAGGAAACTGGGCAAGTGGAGGACAAAAGAAGAAGTGGCAGGCCTAAAAAAAAAAAAAAGCTATCTGCAGCAGATGAACAGTATCTAAAAGTTTTCAAATTAATGTTTCTGTATGTCCGAAAGTTTACATTTAAAAATGTCAGAGTACGCTGAAGATTGGCCTTAGTTCTCCAAAGTAATGAAACAAAAGAGTAAAATTAGTAAAAGTAAAATATTTCTGCTGCAGACATTTTCTTTAGAAATATTACTAATGAGCACTTTTTATTAAATACCACTGCACATGTGTCTTACTGCAGGGTCACACTTGAAATAAAGATAAATGCATTATGGAGCCTAAGCCCATTTCTGACATTTACTTCCATATCTGATGTAGTGAGAAGTCTCCTGAACATAATTCTTAGCTTCTTGTGGATGTGAGTGTGTGTGCACATCTACACGCCTTTCCCCCATGCTGTGCTCCGTCTGCCTTGGCTGCAATTACCAGCAGAGAAAGTGCCCATATAGCTACCTGCTCATCATCCCAGAGCCAGGGCCCAGCCCTGGACAAAGCACACACAGCAGCTCCTGCCAGAGACTGCATTATGGAGATTAGGGGGAAAGCTTGACAAAGAGGAAGGAGACGGGCTCGATGTGAGCAGTGAGTTCAGAGAATGGATATTAGTTTGCTTCTGGATGCTCCCAGTAAGGCTCAAGCTCAAGGAGAAGTGGGGAGAAAGGCATATGGATTAGGATAGGAAAAAAGAAAAGGACAGAGGAAGACAGAAATGGAGAGAGGGATAGAAACAGACTAATCCTGTCAAACATGTCAGCCAGTGAGTTCAGAGTTGTGTCTTTTATTTTTGTGATTTTATCTTAAACAGTATTTTGAGATTTTATGGAAAATTCTTAATGGTTTCACTGGGAACTCAAATAATTAAAAAAAAGAATTGTGTCTTACATGTTAAAAACATTTTTTTTCTGAATCTAATTTTGGGTTTTGGGGTTTCTGTCATCTGATTATGCAAGGTTCAGAAGGATAGACAGAGTGATGAAGTGAGAGGACACCTGCAGGTCACAGACTTGGCACAGGTAGGCACAGAGACAAAAAAAAAAAACCCACTGCCGGACCGAAGTCCAATGTTTTAGAAAATAATGTTGGAAAAGACCAAAGCCACAGGTATGCATTTAAAGAGACGAAGAAGAGAATAGACAGGATGAATGGATTCTAGAGTAAAAAGACTTGAAATGAAGAGTGACATTGCTATCATTGCTGTTGTGGTTGGAGTTTGTTCACTCAGCTGGGCACCTTAGTACCCTCTGTGATAAAGGAGAGTGGTTTCAATGCTGGGGGGGATAGCAAGCTAATGGCCAGACTGCGCCTGTGTCAGCCTTGATGGTAACAATCAATAATCCCCTCAGTTTTACCCCAAGAGGTCTGGAGCCTGAGCTGGTGTGGTTGTGGCTTTCTGTGTATTCTTACTTTCTTCATGCATTGCATAAAATTGTGTTTACTGCATATTTATGGCTAGTAGTGCAAAACTGGGGCCAGGATCCCCCCAGTGGAGCACAAGACTCATCATACAGGACAGTTATACCTCCAAAGGCCTAAAAGCAATTTTTTTGGAAACACAAACAATATAAGAATGACGACTACTTATATATCTTATATATATATTCATTTGTTAGTTTTTTCTATTTTTATTAGATACTAAGCCAAATGATTTTACTCAACAAAGTATGGTTGTAGGAGCATCACACTTTTTAACAGTTTGTTTCCCTAAACCATCAGTGTCCTGAATAGCAAAAGACTGGAAACGGGTAACCTGAACTGGTTGGAACTGAAAAGTCTAGACTTTATGGCAAGACCCTCCAATAATAGCTCCAAGTAGCTCCTTCAGGTTTTAGTCTGCAGTCAGATCTTTTGTGGGGTAGAAATAATTCTAACGCAGGTTGTTTATGTATTCCAATTTCCTTGGAGAGTGAAACACTTGGTTGTTAAGTTCAGCACAGTGGGATTTGCACTATGCAGCCAAAGGTGCCAAGCTGTGTGCAATATTAAAGGCCAAAGTGAAACGACTGCCGACTGCCCACACCTGCAGCAATGCTCAATATGGACAGCGGAGTGTTTTAAGAAGGCCAACACACTCTCTCACATATACGCACACTGGAGACTTTGTTAGCCTGCTGGCACAGTCAGACTTCCCGATACAGCATGTTTCCACCCTGGCTAGAACAGTGTGGTCGTTGTGTGTGTGGTTGCAGCATTGTGTGGACACATGCATGCAGTTAATAGTCACATTGGATTGTATTCATTACAGAGAGATGGCTGCAGACAATCCTTATAGTCTGCTGTCAAAAAAAGAAGACTTAGTGTTCTGAAATGGAGTAACTCCCAGTTTTCCAACTGGGCAAAGAAAAAAACTTGATAACAGTGGAATAAAAATATATAATTGTACTAATATCAATGTTACTATGTTTAGTTTTATTTTACATTGACTGCCACATTACATTGACTGTATGTCAGCAATATAGATTTGTGTTTTGCTTAGTGGATTTTATTTGTGAAGCTTACCAACCAACCACGTTTTTTTTGTTTTTTTTTCCTGGGAAAACAGTGAAGTCTGAATTGTGAGTTAATGCTTTGCAAGTCTTTTAAATGTAGGTTGTATAACGAAACCACAAACACGATCCAAACATTCAAAGCTTTTTGTAAAAAGAAAGGAAACTTTGCTCTACTAAATCTTGCACTGGTAGTGAGCACATTATAAAGCAACTAAAGAAATTATGGTGGCTCCCTAAAGCCAAGTCTCTGCCACTCGCATTTTTTTTTTCCCTAGAAAGGGAACAAGTAGCAGTTCTGCACTGTTCTGTTGGCAGTTTAATATATCACCTCCTCCTTCTGGCTTTTCCAATATTGGTTCTGTTGTTTTCAAAAAGGGGTTTCTGAGCTCACTCTGTGCTGCACTGAGGGATGTTTAACAGCATCTGAAAAGCCTGGATCATTTCTTTTCCTTTTTTCCTTTTTTCTATTGTAGGTTCGGCCTTGTTTCCAGAAATGGAAAATCACTCTAGTGCAGAAAGTCTTATGGACCATAGAGAGTTGTTTCCTTTTTCCCTCAGCGTGAAAGTTCCGGCATCGATCTCGCTCCCTGGGTGTTCGCACTGCACGAGTTGTAGCCGGTGCAGAGACAGGGGGTGATGCTATGGCTCATAAACACAGGGGCACACACAAACTTGGAAAGTACAATGCAACACACACAAGACATACTGTATACAAATTAAGTAGCTGGACTTAATTTGGTTGCATTCATATGTTCTGATACACATACATACATACACAGGAAGGAATTTGTCCGTTCATCTTTTGACAAGATTCAATTTGACTCAAGTGACTCAGCTGTAGAGAACATGACGTCTTTAGCCTGAAGTGTGTGAATAACAAGGAAAGGTCTCTTTGTGTATTGTTAGTCCTGGAGAATAGTGAGCTTATAGACACACTAACTAGGAATTGAAGAATTTACTATTTGACACCATGTGGCAGTTTTTAAGAGGAAGCTTAAACGAAAGAAGAAGAAATTAACCCTGATACTTTCTACAGACTAAAATTACATGAAAAGACATTTAATTCATCAATTTCCTTAAATATCCTCTTCTACAAAAATCAGAAGTGCATTAAAATATACTTTTTTTTTTTTCACAAAATGCAATGTAAAAAAATTTTATATCTACATATTCATTCTAGTTACATGTAAGGTGTTTCTCTTGCCACTACTTTGCCCCAGAGTAGAATATCTCAACAAGTACAGGATGTAATGTCATGGCGTTTTAAGAAGATATTCATTGATCCAATGGATCCTGCTGGCTTTGGGAGTCCTGTGACTTCTTCTTCTCACCCATGAGGTTGAAATGTATCATTTGCTGTGAATTATCTCAAAGACTCTGCCATGAAATTTGTCACTCACAACCCTGTTCTTCAGGCTAATTCATTTCAAGTCATTATCATTATCATCATGAAGTGAAACTTTGAATTTATCCACTTCTTTGGTTCACTCACACCTGTAATATGAGTAGTGTTCCCACCAGCCTCAGCTGTTAGATAGGTTTAACAGTAATAAATAAATGCTGCCATACTAATACTCTAAACTAATATGGTGACTATGGTAAACATTATATGCACTTTAGCATGTTAGCATTAGCATCATAAAACATTAGCAAAGCCACACAAAGCTGCTACTGTTGTTATAGACTCTTCAACAAGACTCTTTCCATTTCTCTTCACTTATAGTCCCACACAGTCTCACAGCAATGTTACCACTGACCTCATCTCATTCCTTCTTGAGCTGAAATTCATACTGCACATTTCTTTAGGGCAAAAGCATCACCATTTAGAAATTCAAAATATATCATTTTTGGAGAATAATCCAAGGTATTTGACTGCTGTGGACTGTGCTGTATCAAAACTAATACTGATCCTCAACTGACCTTAAAGTGGAAGTTTGGGTTGAGTTTGGCCTAGTAAATAACCAAGAGAATAGAAAAAAGCTAATCTGTTCATATCCCACATAGACTCGCATCAGAGTTGCTCTGCTGAACTATTTTCATTTGGCTCAAACAACGGCACAGATACCTTTGTAATACTCAGCACTTTGATGTAAAATGCAGTGGTATTTCACCATATATGCTGAGGCAATGCAGGGGAAAATAATGAGATTTATGTAGCCCTGGGAAATGAAGAGCTTTTTGGTCTCTCAAAGTCCTAACGTCTTGTTTTTGAGTATGCTGCCATCCCTCCATCTATCTTTTGTGTATTCTCCATAACTTTCTTCCACCCATATCCCCCTTCTGCTCTGCTACAATGTGCTGCTCTGCTACAAATAGTTGACTGAGGATATATTTAAGGTGTTTTGAGTATTGAGGCCGGCTCAAAGTCTTTATTTTTAAAATATAGTCATTTGTAAGTTTTTTTTTTTTTCATGGTCTTAGTTATGAGAATGTTTAAAAGCATTGTTGAATGGAACTGGATCACCCATTTCTGTATAGCGATGTTGTCTTTTCTTCATCTGCTTGTACTTCTGCATAGTAAGCATGAAATGGGCATATATATCTATATATTGTATATAGAAATTGCGGCAAAGTCATTTTGCATGTGTTTGCAGGGGGCCAGCCTGGGTCAGTTAAGATAAGAAAATCTGCATAGGAAGTGGCCCTTGGCCAGAGGTCAGGACCTACTGCAGCTCCATCCATGTGGGAAGCTGTGGGTCAGAAGAAGCTCATACTGGTGTCTCAGCATCCTGCTGAATGACCTCGACACACTTTCTCACCGTCCTGCATACCAAATTTGCTGAATTAGTCTCAACGACTTTCAGCTGCTTGCTGATTCTTAGTTAAATGTTTGCAGAGTGGAGTGGAACTTGCCTTACGCTGAAGATGACCCAATCGTTACACCGTTTCAGCCAAAGGCTTAATAGTTTTGAAGTGGTTGTTAGAAAAGTTGGAACAGTCGTGCACATGTCCACCAGACCTGTTGGATTAAAAAATTAAATAAATAAACTTCAAACCTTACTAGTGGA
>VUQI01062646.1:63438-75305 GCA_015106735.1 Paratilapia polleni | reverse complement strand
AAATAAATTAAAAAAAAAAAAAAAAAAAAAAAAAAAAAAAAAAAAAAAAAAAAAAAAATAATAATAATAATAAGAAAAAAAGTACATACCTGTATCAGCAAGGGGATAATTTTAGGAAATACTGAGCTGTGACTTTGGCCAGACAGAGAGGAAAACATGCTGTGAGATTTTTTAAATGCTAGAGGTGATGCAGCTGAAGCAAACCGTAGATCACTGATTAAAATCTGTCAGTTCAATAACTACAGTATGAGCACAGCTGTACACAGAGAGGCATTGCTATGCAGGTGGTGCACATGTGCACTCATACTGGTGGCATTAATAGTCTTTCCATGTGACTTTTTGAATTGAAATGTTGTGTAACAGAAACAGTGGTTGCACACTGTAACTCTGCACACTGTATGTAAGCTTGTTTACTCACTTGTGTACACTAAGAATCTTAACTGCACATGCTCAACCCATTATTATCAGCTCTTCACAGAAGTCTGCAAAACCCCCTCATATAACAACCTTAAGCTAAGTATTAGCTTTATAGCTGAGGTATTCTATACTGAATTGCTGGGGTCTGGAGTAAATAATCTATCTGCTATATTATAAAACTACAGCCAGAACTAATATTAAATGAACAGAGGTGCTGAATCCAAAAAAGAGAACAGCAGGCATCAGGCAGTGGCTTCAATCTCTCTAATAACGTGTATGCTGCAAAGTATTTTTTTGAGTTTGCACTTACGAATTGATCTCCCACATAAAAGTAATGTGTCAAAGCTAAAGGGCTTGACCACTCACTGTGACTGAGGTAAGATGACCTTCCAGGTAAAGGAAAAAAATGAGGGTTTATCTGAAACTCTGAGGCCAAGAAAGAAAATTTGATTGGTTTTTACTGGAATTATCTGGAAGCAGTCAGTCAATAAAGCCAGAAAGAAAGCAAACAAAGGCAAACAGTTAAACAATTAAGCAAATACATTCCAGTGTAGCTTTCATAGTTGTAACTCAGTAACTATAACCTTTCTGAAAATAAAATCATTATCATTAATCTCATAAAGCAGTAATATAAAACCGAGCTAGATACAACAAATATATTTAAAAAAATACTTGACCTAGATAATACAATGGCATTTAGACTAATGAAACAGCAAAATAAACACATTAGGAGCCTGAGGTTGAAATCAAATTGTACAAACGCCTAAATGACATAGACAGAGGGGAAAGATTGTATTTCAGTCAGTTTTGAATGCATACTTGCTGTGCTTAAGGATATCTTGGTTGTCCTCAGTATGACCTCACCTGACCAGAGCTGCCACATCATCCTTTGTTCATCTCATCTATCTGTTAATAGTGCTCCCGGGGGACTTGACTACTCTCTCTGTCTCTCTCTTTCTCTCTCTCTGAATTGCCTCTTTGCTTTGTTCACCTCCTCCCAGTCCATCTATTCCTGGAACTGGTGATTTAATGAAGAACTCGGTCGCCATGAGTGACCTCTCTCATCATTCCTGTCCACTCATGTTTTGTGAACGTGTTCTTCTTTGGTTAGATTATACTCCGCAAACTGCAGAACTTAAACAGTTTTATATTGTTGCATTTAATGTTACTGCAGTCGAGCATAGACTGATCTAAATGATCTCCTTACACAATCAGACTGAAAATCTCTGAACTCATCCTTGGCCTGTTTCCCTTCAGAGAGTACGAAGGTTAAGATTTTAATAGCTGTTATATTCCTGCATTTTTCCTTAATTGCTTATCCAACTTAGGGTTGCCAGTCTATCAAAGGACTAACACAGACAGAGAAAACAGAGAAAACCACACCCTCACATCACCTACAGCCAGTTTGGAATCACAGGACAACATAAAATGTATGTCTTTGGACTTTGGTAGGAAAGCTGGACAGGTACAGGGAGAACATGCAAACTCCACACAGAAAGGTCACAGTCGACCAGGAGTTTCAACTGAGGAACGTTCTTGCTGTGTTGTGACAGTGCTAAACACTGTCACTGTGCTGCCCTTTGCATTACTTCCATAAGAGCTCATTTATTTAGTAAAAACTAGTCATTTCATCAGTTAAGATTTTCAACAATGTGATTTTGTGCTTAGAAAAGCTAATTGGCTAGGGCCATCGAACCAATAGCATCTATGGTATATAGATTGCTCTCCGTATGCTTTGAAGCTAACAGGGTGGTACTATTATGCGTAATCTAACACTGGAAAGGTTTCCGCTCTCCTGCTGTCAAGGTAATGCCCTGTAATTGGCCTTCTAATTCTGTGGGATAATGAGACTAGAAGTGGATGGCAGAGGCTACATTGCTGTATTTACCTACAGTACCAGACAATTAGCACCCATAATGCTAATCACAGGCTGGCAGGTGGAGCTTTTAATGAGGCTAAAAAAAAAGGATTTGTTCTCACTTTCTACTTTTTACAGTGTTAGTAAGGTTGTAAAAAAACAGGTTATTAGTTGATTACACAGTTTTAAAAGGTCTTTCTGCATTCTATGCAAAAGACACATTTTCACGAATTACAACTAATGTTCAACTTATTGCTTATATTTATATTAATCATACTTTTTTTAGTTTACTAATATGTAAAGCCCAAGATCTAAAACACTAGTACCACTTTCATTTATACATGGAAAAATACAAACTGAAGTACACTGTATGTACTTTTTATAAAGAAGCACTAAATGCGAATTGCAGCTGAAGCTGATGGAAATATCATTCATTTTAATGCTTTGTCATAATCACAGAACTGGTTGATTTAAAACTTTGACCTGATCTTGGTATTCTATACAAAGCAAAGGTCCCACTGAAGATGTTGCTATTCATCCTGAGGGCAACATAAATATTGGTACCATATTTTATGACAGTTCAACTGGACTGCCACTGGTACTTCAGCCTCAACATGGCATTAGATGTAACCTCAAGGGAGGCCCAAAGTCATTTAGATACATCACCTAGGGATGATGAATGTCTGTCCATGGCGGTCTATTCAGCTGTTGAAATACTGTGTATCCAGCTGGTCACCTGGCTAGTGATACCACTAGCAGGGAAGCAAGAACAAACAAAACTAAACAAAAAAGCAAAATGCAAAGGCAGTGGATAGCACTTTGCCTGGTGGGGTGGGGGTGGGGGTGGGGAATCTTTTGAGTGGTGCTGCTGCTGGAACCCTAGGTTGACTCCTTTTGGGGTGATGCAGAAACAAAACAAAAATCCTTGTTTTCAAACCCCTGACTCCTTAAGAAGTCTGAAATATGTGTCCTTCACTGAAGTGAACTTTCTTGAGCAGACCAAAGAGGATAAACCTTTAGGGATTTTCAGAGCCACCCACTATCTGAGGGGTGCTGATTAAAGTAAGGCCCTCTCGGTTTGACAGTGTAGCGACAGATATGTCAGCTAACACCAGCCCCTGTAAATTGCCAGTTACAGATCCTAATTTAGCTGTCTTTAACCTTTCCTACAATTCATCAGCTCAAATCCCTCTTGTGTTCTTGACTCTGAGGAAGGTTAGAGTAGGGTGGCAGGGATTCGAAGAGGTCTGACTGTAGCCTAAAGCTGAGAGAGGCGGAAACAAGAATGGGAAGTTGTGTGTCTGTCAGGCTCGTTCTCACAGTAAAAGCAAGGGGACAGGGAGTAGTGAGAGGCATCTCAGTGGGATTCTGCCCTCCGGACAACATATGCTACACATAATGAGACTGCCCATGCACAGAGACACGTACACATGTGCATACAGTGATATACAGATGCATGTAGTTGAATATTAAACACAGAGACATGCACATGCGTGTATGCACGTTAAATCTGGTTCAGTCATACTGAATACATGTAAACAATCATGCTTAATTTCATGCTCTAGCTTTCTCCTCCATGTGCACGTGTCTTTCACTCATCACATATGTGCAGCTGTGCATTTGTCTTGTGATGGCAGACAAATAATCAGGGAGAAAGATGTCACAATCACACAAAGAGGAAAATGATAGCTGATATACTCATTTCATCACAATATTCTTGCTTAAATATAGATGATACTTTTTGTGCAAAATTAGAAGCCTCACATCTTGAAAGGTTTCTTCTTCACAGTCTGGCTATCTTTTAAACTTTAATTTCTCCGGTGCAGTTGAGGACAGCTAACTCCACATACACTGTGGTCCTTCTCTCAGCTATGCTAAGCTGAATTTACATCCTAACCCTATAAACAGTATATCACAGCAGTTAGATTTAGCTTTGAAGGCTTTGATTCCCGTACCTGATCTCCTTTGTTCTCCATAAAACCATCAGCTCTTGTTGGCTTCAGTGCCATGCTTATGAAGTCCATAACTTAAATACTGATTAGATTGGACACCATGGGATCTTGGAGATTATGGGAACAAAGAGCAGGTCTTATCAGTGTGTGTGAATGAATTTGTGTTGGCTGTTTATTTGTTGCCTTGTGTGAGATTGTGATTTGTGAGGTCCCCCCTACGTAATGGGGAATAGAAATATCTCTCTGAGAAGTGATAACCTCAGGCTTAAACACACAACACAGTGGCGGCATTTGTTTTCATTTACTTTCATTTATATATTTTATTTGTGCCTGAGAATAGAGAGCCATTGTCTGTGCAGGACCATAAAGTGGAAATAAATGGCAGGCTATAATTTGCAGCCCCAAGAAGAAGATCATTTTAAATCAATCTTCTTTGTTGCCATCAAGACATTATTGGAAGACTTGACTAATGATGCATTTTTCACTTTTAACAGAAGGACTCAAACCCATTTCTGAAAACATGTTGAAAATCATTCACACTAACAAGTATGGTGAAGCAGTTACATGGTAAAATTTAAGAGATAATTAACTTATCTTTTATTATTATTATTCTTGTTGGTAACTCCACCCACTTACAGTATATCATTAAGTTTATTTCCTTTGTGAAACTTTTCCTGTTAGATTACTGTACATCCACATCAGCCTTGTCTTCTTCATTTCTAGGTGCCCATGTTTTTATGAATGCACATTCAGAGTCCTAGTTCTGTCTTACAAAACTGTAATAGTACCCCAGGTGTACAGAAGAATATCTCCCCACTTGGGGCATGTCCCTGTCAGAGAGCAAATACAGAGTTCAGCCCCACTTCTGTCTTCAGGGAAACAAGCCAGTCCAGTCTCAGCTGTATAAACTATCATGCCCTTGTCGCCCCCATAACTGTGATGGTCATCTCTCTTTTCACGTTTTCCCAGAGGACCTAATGTGCCATCATCATGCTGCCTGCGATGACGGCTGTTTGTTGGCAGCTGGTTTCACATGGGAGCGGGAATCACGCGTTTCCCTCAGACATGTCTGCTTTTTAATGGCACTGACCATGCTATGATTGTAGACTGGTCGACTCACTATGGGCCTCATCAGTTTGTAGCCTCAAGGGGTTTTATTTATTTTTTTTTTTAAATAACTTGCTGATTTTAAATTGTGTTAAGACTTAAAGTCATCCAAGATTAGGGGTATGGTTGCTTTGATCTACAGGTGGATGCTTCTAGTATTTTATTTATAATAATAGCTTTGTTTATGTAGCACTTTTTAAAACACATAGTTGCAAAGTGCTTTACACTTTGGATAAAAACACATAAAAAAAATTAGGTATTAGGTAAGTGTACATAATCATACATGTAAACACACAGTCAAACACACGGTCTTCCATACGTTCCTGCATACACACTCCTATACACACACATTCGAGTAACAAAAGGCCAAAAATAATGGGCGAAAGATTAAGGTAGAGCTAACCTATAGAAATTAGTTTTCAGCAGTTGTTTAAAATAAACCACCGATTCAGCCGACCTGATGAGGAAGGCTGTTCCAAAGTTTAGGAGCTATAACCTCAATTTGTGTCCCTTGGCACCGTAAGTGTAGTAGTTTTAACATTTGCCGTACAAGTAAAAGATCCCTGGTTTGATCCCAGTAGGAGACACAAATCCGCTTGTGGTTGCATCAAGAAGGGCATCTGGAGTAGAAACTCTGCCAAATCAAACCTGCTACCTGATGTGGCGACACCTTGTGAATAAGGGAGCAGCCGAAAGTAAGTTTTTCTTCTACTTGGCGCAAATTAGCTTGTTGTTGAATGCACCAATACCCACTAAGGTGCATCCGTAGGCTGCAAGATGCCTTAGCTGACAACTTAGCCATCCACTCTCTAGTCCAAATATGGTCACTTTCGCCTCCAAAAAAGTGAACATGACAACAACCAAACAATTTTTAAATTCAGGCTTTAAAATGGGGCATTACAAGCCAGTGGGTAACGTCACAGTAGCTACACCCATTAGTTTTTTTTAATACCTGTGTGTAAACCCTGAGAGCAGGGTCATTTTTTTTCTTAAGTTATCACACCTCTGCTCTTAGATGAATATAAAACAGTTATTTTTGGTATCGAACACTCACAAACACTGGTGTGAACTTGAAAGGTGTCCTTGTCCTTCTGAGAGGATGACCGCTACAAATACTAGCTGATTTCCTGGCAAACGCAATAAAATCTGCAGCTGAATAAAGCCATTGACAGAGAAGTTCATAGACAAATATGATCTGTGTCTTTATATATTTGAGTGCAAGTATATTCTGAATATGCTCTGCATGTACAAGGACAGCAATGGAGTAGAATACCCTGCGGAGACAGGATACTGATACAAACATGTCAGAGCTAACTTTCAATTTTCTACTACAGATTTCTGCAGAGTGTTCCTTTTAAATTGTTGCTTGAAGGCTGAAACTTTATCACCAACTTGTGGAAACATAAGAGCACATAAAAGGCATTTGTGTTGAACTACAAGCTAAAAAGTGGTTACATATTGTTTATTTTAGGAAAAAAGCTCAGTTTCCATGCAGTGTGTTAGTGGATTTAGAAAGGCCCACTACATTTATGCATTGCACCCCCCCCTCCCCTTTCTGTTCATAACCTTTACATATCTCTTAATTTCTTCTAATATCTGTAGGCAGTTAGTATATATTCATATTGTGTGTATTTATATATGTATATATTGTATATACTGTAAATTCCATATATTCCACTTCTGTACCACTTTTTTGCACCATGACACTACAACAAATTCCTTATTTGTGTACAAACTTGGCAATAAACATAATTCTGATTCTGATTATGCCTGCAGCCTTTGTGTAACTAGTCGAGTACAGGATTCATCCTCAGGCCTTCTGCCTGTTGACTGCCTCTTTGGGCTCATGTTGATTCAGGATTAACACACAAATGACCAACTGAATCACCTGTAATAGCTGAGTAATCTCCCTGACCTATTAGAGTAATACAGCACCAAAACAAATAAAAACACACACATGCTTAACATACCCTCACAGTCATGAACAAAGCACACTTTAATTGATTTGCTGAGGTTATTTGTTTTGTTGCACGCTTATTTAAGAGGAAACGGTGATCTGTGTGCATGCAATAATGATAATGGATCACTGGGTTTATGTGTGCGAGGGAATGTGTGGATAATTGTACTGTATATAGATGGTGGGTTTGGTTGTATGGACGAGGAAAATAAAATGACAAAGATTAAAGTGTGATCCATAAATATGTCACATAGAAACAGTAATGACCCCAGTCAATAGCATATTTTTAGAGATTATGTTGATCGCATTCTAGGCTTTAGTCTCTGTATAACATTAAGCTTCAGCGATTAGCAGAACAGCATGGCAGTAAGTCCCAAATAATAATGTAACAGAGAATATTATAATAATTGGAGATGATAGAAACAGTAGATACATAGAATCATACAGGCAGTCTGACAAACAATCAGGGTTTATGAGAACACACAATCTGTTTTTGGAATATGTGCATCAAAGAATTCCTGCCTACTGTGAGCCACATAAGACTGAGCATTCAGAATTTTTCTAATTCTTTTTGCACCAATGTAAACAATTATGTAGGATCACAACAGAGAGAGGGGCAGGCAGGAAATGGAAATCGGAAATTTGTAAATAACAGGGAGAGAAATGAGCCAAGCTGTATTCCATGATTTTAAGTATTGTTAAAGGCAGTTTGGGTGTTTCGAAGAGGGAATATGTTTTTTTGAGGACTGGATTGACTGCTATTAACTGTAAACCTAACCTGCTATTACAAAGCAGATTATGACAAACTAAGAAGCTGTCTGCTGGACATGTTCAGCTCCTGCACACTTAAATTGTCAGCTAATCAGGAATATTTAATCAGCCACTGTGCCAACACAACATTTAATACCCTGTTACCCTTTCCAGTTCTTTTTTTTTTCCCCCTCGTGCTCTACGTTTCTGAAATTTGACCCAGTGCACAACATCACAAGTTGACTTCTTCTACCACTTTTCCCTATACATACTTTTACCAAAAACTATTTGTCCAATTAATCATGCACATATGACACAGACTGTAATATACCTGATTAAGAATTCTCTTTTTTTCCCCACACTATAATCTGAGGTATTGAAGTGAACAGCAAGTGTTGAGTAAGGCCAATTTGTTCCTTGCTCTACATTATGATCGCCTGGGGACTCAGTTTCTCTTTTTTATGACCTGAGATATGATATCATGTCAAGAACAGCCACCATAATCCCTTCGCTGGCTGACACATGGCCCAGTCCGGGGGAAAAATGCTCCACTCACCGTGCCTCAGGCACACACACCTGCAAGGCTTTCCTGAAACAAATAGCTTGTGGGTACATATTTTTCAGCTTTTAACTGTGGTTTAAAATACATTCATTTTTAAATGCATCATTTAAACTCACTGCCTAGGGAATGCATTTATGCAAAATAATGGATATACCTGTAGAACACTGTCAGTTTAGGCTCATTAATTACAATCCCAGTCATATGCAAAGTCATATGATCATGTTCCTCAGATGTTAATCATGACGGCGACTAGAAACCACCAATCTACAGCTGTTGAGAGTACTCTCTTCTAAAATAATGACTCCATTAATTATCAGGCGATGTTATTGCAAGACGGTGCTCTCGCCACACCACGTTAATTGAATGTACCAATAATGGATTTACAGCAAAGTCGAAAGGCTCTATGAGCTGTCTGTTTCAGGCCTGCCTTGTTCACCTAAATCAAGTCAAACTGAGTGTCAGATGCTGTTTGGGTAAGATGGAGAGAGATGAGAGAGGAAGAGAAGTAGTACAAAGATAGCTGAGAATAAAGTCAAACTAACGATGGAGCATAAAACAAGCCATCTATGTTTGATGAATGTTAGCTGAGAGACTGGAAAGTGAGAGGGTAAAAAGATGAAAAGGGGAGAGTCTGATGAGTGCAGTTCCACAAAGAGAATTGGATGATTAAGCGGATATCAAACACAGATGCACAAGAGCAAAGAGTCCACATAAACAAGATGCCATTGGTAACTCCCCGAGAGTTGATGATTCCTATTCTATTTCCACTCTGTTCAACTCTCTAAGTCTAATAAATGAATTTTGAAATTCACATTAACAGTTGTTATGCATTATAACGATGACAGTAAGAGAAAAATAAACACGTTACTTTCTGTTCATGCTTGAAATGGGAAATAAACTGTGTGTTGCCTCTCTCTGTCTGTCTCTCCTCTTGTCTGCAAAGTTGCATGTATGCAGCCCTGCTTTTCTGTCTGTACCACCACGTAATAGCATGTGGATAGCGCTACATAAAAAGTCTGCAACATTAAATTATTTAAAAAATAAATAAATCATTGCCCTCATGCAGTGTCTTTGCCACACACCTCTCCCTCACCTCTTCCCATTTGCAAGTCAGCCATGATCCCCAGGAGAGGCATGCCTCACAGTTTTGAAAGACTCGGGATAATTAGTGAATTTAACTGGATTGGGAGGCAGATTTTTGTACCTTTTTTAAATAAGCTTCATCTAAAGGTTCCATATGCGATGTATGCTATTGCAGTCTGTTTTAGAATGTGATAAAACAAACAAGATAATGGTTTTATAAAAGCAATAGCTCTAGGGTAATGATATGAGTAGGCTAAATTTGATTTAATGCACAGTTTAATTTTGTCCTAATGTTGCCCTCTGCTTTGAATCCACCATCTGCAAGTCTATAATCTTCCTCAGTGTAACTATTACACAGCTTGTTCAGCAGCACAATTTGCCTGGTGTGAAGGTGTGCTATATGTCATCTTCGCAGTCATTAGTGCTTCTGTACAGGCGCTAATGGAGTGGCTAGCTTGCTGCGTCTCTACAGGCCTGGTTAAAAGCTTTGGCAGTTTTTAATGTCCTCCAACTTTTTCATTTCACTGTTTACTTTGTTCTTTCACATCTCTCTTTTCCTCTTACTGTACCAGGCTTGTTGTCTTTTCAACCAGCCTCTTAGCAATTAAACTCGCAGCCTCCACCCTATGTGTTTTTCTCTCCCATCCATCAGTTTATGGCCGAATCGATCGCCGAGGGTGTGTAAGATGCAGTGCAAGCTCTCTGCCTATTCCACTCACTCACACAGAGATGAATGTTAATCAATTCGACGTACGGTGGAGGAAATGCATCAAAACCTACTGTGTCATCCCCATTTGGGATGGATATCATCTTTTTTCAATAAACACCTGAACATGCACTTCCAGTTAAATTATCATTGCTCTATATCTCAGTAAGATATTGCGTGTTAGACTGTACCACACAACAACACCCACAGTTTGCTGCTGTTATGTCATGTTATCGACATTCTAGAGGAAGTGTAGAATGTTTAATCTTTTAAATAGAAAATACACTTTTATAAACAAGCACACAGGGTTTTAATTGTCTTATTTATCCAACACATTACATCAATTCAGATATATTGCTTATGTGAATATGTTAAATAATTGATAGATTAGTTAAATGATTGGTTACCAAACATATGACTGAACTGAATAACCGAATCATCATTTAAGCTGGTTAGGTAGGGAGGGAAAGCCCAAAATTTACTGTTTCCAGCCTCTTTTCTGTCACAATTTCCTCTTTTGTCCCTTTTTAAAAAAATTTTTTTTTTTAATATGTTAAATTCAATATCTTCAGGATTTGGTTTGTTGAGCAGGTAAAATTAGACTATTGTGGGAAACTTTCTCTATTTTCTTACATTTTTATTAACTACACAATTAATTAGTCAGAAAAATATTTCACAAAAAAAGGATTAACTGACAGCCAAATGACTTGGGACGCTAGTGACTTCCTGGATCTGGCAGTCAAGTCTAGCTGAATCCAGCATAGAATTTAAATTTATGAAAGGGCCCGAAATAGAAGATAACATAGATTGAAAGTCGCCCACCCTTTTTCAGTGCCTGTTTTTGGAAACGGTCTAAATAGTTTTAGACTAAGTCCTGTTGGTTAGGACTCTCTAAGATTCTGTCCTCACCCTTTTCTGTTATATTTTTTCCAGGCATTTTTTTGAGCTCCTTGTCATGACATTCTGTGACAAGAGTAATTCTTGGCAGTATGTCAGAGGATTTGATTTTTCTGCGGCAGAGATGTCAGAAGATGATCATAGGGTTACTCATGGTTAAATGTTAACTTTTAGGGCTGACTAACTGCAGCAGACAGATTGTAAACAGTCTCTTAAAAAAAACTTTTCAGTATTAAAGTGAAGAAAAAAGCTGCACAGGACAGATTATTAGTATCAGCTATGGTTCAATTTTGAAAGTTCATTTTTATAGGGTATTAAAACAAGTGTCATAGCTCGGCTGTAGGTTACCAAGGCAGACATTTACTGGATGTCTTCTGGGTATAATTTGCAATTTGTAGTTTATTGCATGAAACATGCAAAACCATTATATGGTCCTTGTAAATCTGAGACATAGACATCTATTGTCTACAATAATCATTTTCAATCATGCTCTTTTTTCTTTTTCCATTTAATTTTTTTTCTTTTTTTAACTTCTCCCTTTCTTGTTTTATTGAATTCGTCTTTTTTTTTTTTACATG